>CAXKVW010001263.1:0-44092 GCA_964058825.1 Carex arenaria | reverse complement strand
TCGTGTGCTTAACAACCTCTTTTGCCCTTGATCTTGTGCTTATCAACCTCATATGCATTTGTTGTTGTGCTTAGGAATCTCATTTACCCTTGTTCGTGTGCTTAACAACTTCGATTGTCATTGTTCATATGCTTAAAAACTTCAGGGCAAATTTGTCGTTGTTCTTGCGCTTTGCAACATAATTTGCCCTAGATCTAGTGCTTATGAACCTCATTTGCATTCGTTCTTGCGTTTAGGAATCTCATTTGACCTTGTTCGTGTGCTTAACAACCTCAATTGTCATAGTTCGTATGATTCTTAACCTCTTTCGACCTAGTTCTTGTGCTTAGCAAAATAATTTACACTTGTTCTTGTGCGTAACAACCTCATTTGTCGTTGTTCTTGTGCTTTCAACATAATTTGCCCTGGATCTTGTGCTTATGAACCTTATTTGCATTTGTTCTTGTGCTTAGAAACCTCATTTGACCTTGTTTGTGTATTTAAAAACCTCAATTGGTGTTGTTTCTGTGCTTAACAACCTATTTTGCCCTTGATATTGTCCTTATGAACCTCATTTTCATTTGTTTTTCTGCTTAGGAACCTCATTTGCTCTTGTTAGTTTGCTATGTAACCTCAATTGTCGTTGTTCATATGGTTCTTAACCTCTTTCAACGACAATTGAGGTTGTTAAGCACACGAACAAGGGCAAATGAGGTTGTTAAGTACACAACAACAAGTGTAAAGCAACATCAATTGTCGTTGTTCATATGCTTCTTAACCTCTATTGCCCTTTTATCTTGTGTTTAGCAACATCATTTACACTTGTTCTTGTACTTAACAACCTTATTTGTCGTTGTTCTAGGCCTTTGCAACAAAATTTGCCCTAGATCTTGTGCTTATGAAACTCATTTGCATTCGTTCTTGTGCTTAGGAACCTCACTTGCCCTTGTTTGTGTATTTAAATACCTCAATTGGCATTGTTCGTGTGCTTAACAACCTTTTTTGCCCTTGATATTGTGCCTGTGAATCTCATTTTCATTTGTTCTTGTGCTTAGGAACCTCATTTGCCCTTGCTTGTGTGCTTAACAATCGCAATTGTCGTTGTTCATATGCTTCTTGACCTCTTTTGCCCTAGTAATTGTGCCTAGCAACATCATTTACACTTGTTCTTGTGCTTAACAACCTTATTTGTTGTTGTTCTTGCACTTTGCAACAAATTTTGTCTTGATCTTGTGCTTATGAATCTCGTTTGCATTTGTTCTTGTGCTTAGGTACCTCTTTTGCCATTGTTTGTGTGCTTAACCATCTCAATTGGCGTTGTCCGTGTGCTTAACAACCTATTTTGCCACTAATCTTCTACTTATGAACCTCATTTGCACTTGTTCTTGTGCTTAGGAACCTGATTTGCCCTTGTTTGATTGCTGAACAACCTCAATTGTTGTTGTTCATATGGTTCCTAACCTCTTTTGCACTTGTTCTTGTGCTTAGCAAAATCATTTACACTTGTTGTTGTGCTTAACAACCTCATTTGTCGTTGTTCTTGCGCTTTGGAACATAATTTGCCCTTGATCTTGTGCTTACCAACCTCATTTGCAATGGTTCTTGTGCTTAGGAACCTCATTTATCCTTGTTCGTCTGCTTAACAACATCAATTGTCGTTGTTCATATGTTTCTTAAGCTATTTTTCCCATTTATGTTGTACTTAGCAACATCATTTACACTTGTTCTTGTGCTTAACAACCATATTTCTCGTTGTTCTTGTGCTTTGCAACATAATTTTCCCTTTTATCTTGTGCTTATGAACCTCATTTGCATTTGTTCTTGTGCTGAGGATTCTCATTTTCCCTTGTTCGTGTGCTTAACAACCTCAATTGTCGTTGTTCATATGCTTCTTAACCTCTTTTGCCATTGTTCTGGTGCTTAGCAACATCATTTACACTTGTTCTTTTGCTTAACAACCTCATTTGTCGTTGTTCTTGCGCTTTCCACCATAATTTGCCCTTGATCTTGTGCATATGAACATCATTTGCATTTATTCTTGTGCTTTGAAACCTTATTTGCCTTTGTTTGTGTATTTAAAAATCTCAATTGGCGTTGTTCGTGTGCTTAACAATCTTTTTTGTCCTTGGTATTGTGTTTATAAGGATCCGACTCCGGTGCTTTTCTGAGAGAAAAGCACGGAGCTGCTTTTCCGATCCCAACCATTCAAATGCGTGGAGATGTGTGCATGGAAAAGTTTCTATATCGGGATACGCAAATTGAAAAATTTGAATGGTTGGGATCGGAAAAGCAGCTCCGTGCTTTTCTCTCAGAAAAGCACCGGAGTCGGATCCGTGTTTATAAACCTCATTGACCCTTGTTCGTGTTCTTAACAACCTCAATTGTCGTTGTTCGTGGGCTTCCTAATATCTTTTTCCCTAGTTCTTGTGCTTGGAATAATAGTTTACACTAGTTCTTGAGCTTAACAACCTCATTTGTCGTTCTTCATGTGCTTTGCAACAGAATTTGCCCTTGTTTGTGTGCTTAACAACCTTAATTGGCGTTGTTCGTGTGCTTAACAACGTCTTTTGCCCATGATCTTGTGCTTATCAACCTCATTTGCATTTGTTGTTGTGCTTTGGAACCTTATTTACCCTTATTCGTGTGATTAACAACCTCAATTGTCGTTGTTCATATGCTTCATAACCTCTTTTTCCCTTTTATCTTGTGCTTAGCAACATCATTTACACTTGTTCTTGTGCGTAACAACCTTATTTGTCGTTGTTCTTGCGCTTTGTAACATAATTTTCCCTAGATCTTGTGCTTATGAACCTCATTTGCATTCGTTCTTGTGTTTAGTATCCACATTTGTCCTTGCCCGTGTACTTAGCAAACTCAATTGTCGTTGTTCATATGCTTCTTAACCTCTCTTGCCCTTGTTATTGTGCTTAGCAACATCATTTACACTTGTTCTTGTGCTTAACAACATCATTTGTCGTTGTTCTGGCGCTTTCCATCATAATTTGACCTTGATCTTGTGCTTATGAACCTTATTTGCATTTGTTCTTGTGTATAGAAACCTCGTTTGCCATTGTTTGTGTATTTAAAAACCTCAATTGGCGTTGTTCGTGTGCTTAACAACCTTTTTTGTCCTTGATATTGTGCTTATGAACCTCATTTACCCTTGTTCGTGTACTTAACAACCTCAATTATCGTTGTTCGTGGGCTTCCTACCTCTTTTGCCCTAGTTCTTGTGCTCAGCAACATCATATATACTTGTTCTTGTGCTTAACAACCTTATTTGTTGTTGTTCTTGCGCTTTGCAATATATTTGGCATTGATCTTGTGCTTATGAACCTCATTTGCATTTGTTCTTGTGCTTAGGAACTTCATTTGCCCTTGTTTGTGTGCTTGACAACCTCAATTGGCATTGTTCGTGTGCTTAACAACCTCTTTTGCACTTGATCTTGTACTTATGAACCTCATTTGCATTTGTTCTTGTGCTTAGAAACCTCATTTGCCCTTGTTCGTTTGTTGAACAACCTCAATTGTCATTGTTCATATGGTTTATAACCTCTTTTCCCCTAGTTGTTGTGCTTAGCAACATCATTTACACTTGTTCTTGTGCTTAACGACCTAATTTGTCGTTGTTATTGCGCTTTGCAACATAATTTTTCCTAGATCTTGTGCTTATGAACCTCATTTGCATTCGATCTTGTGCTTAGGAACGTCATTTGCCCTTGTTCGTGTGCTTCACAACCTCAATTATCGTTGTTCATATGCTTCTTAAACTCTTTTGCCATTGTTCTTGTGCTTAGCAACATCATTTACGTTTTTGTGCTTAACAACCTCATTTGTCGTTGTTCTTGCGCTTTCCAACATAATTTGCCCATGGTCTTGTGCTTATGAACCTCATTTCCATTTGTTCTTTTGCTTAGAAAACTCATTTGCCCATGTTTGTGTATTTAAAAACCTCAATTTGCGTTGTTCGTGTGCTTAACAACCTTTTTTGCCCTTGATATTGTGCCTAGGAACCTCATTTACACTTGTTTGTGTGCTTAACAATCTCAATTGTCGCTGTTCGTGTGCTTCCTAACCAATTTTGCTCTAGTTCTTGTGTTGAGCAACATCAGTGACACTTGCTTGTGCTTAACAATCTCATTTGTCGTTGTTCTTGAGCTTTGCAACATAATTTGCCCTTGATGCTGTGCTCACGAACCTCATTTGCATTTGTTCTTATGCTTAGGAACCTTATTTGCCATGTTTGTGTACTTAACAACCTCAATTGGCGTTGTTCGTGTGCTTAACAACCTCTTTTACCCTTGATCTTGTGCTTATCAACCTCATTTGCATTTGTTCTTGTCCTTAGGAACCTCATTTACCGTTGTTCGTGAGCTTAACAACCTCAATAGTCGTTGTTTATATGTTTTTTAACCTTTTTTGCACTTGTTCTTGTACTTAGCAACATTATTTACAATTGTTCTTATGCATAACAACCTTATTTGTCATTGTTCTTGCGCTTTGCAATATAATTTTCCCTTGATCTTGTGCTTATGAACCACATTTGCATTCGTTCTTGTGCTTAGGAACCTCATTTACCCTGTTCGTGTGCTTAACAACCTCAATTGTCGTTGTTCATATGTTTTTTAACCTCTTTTGCACTTGTTCTTGTACTTAGCAACATTATTTACACTTGTTATTGTGCTTAAAAACCTCATTTGTTGTTATTCTTGCGCTTTGCAACATAATTTGCCCTTGATCTTGTGCTTATAAACCTCAATTGGTGTTGTTCGTGTTGTAACGACCTCTTTTGCCCTTGATATTGTGCTTATCAACCTCATTTGCATATGTTCTTGTGCTTAGAAACCTCATTTGCCCTTGTTTGTGTATTTAAAAACCTCAATTGGCGTTGTTTGTGTGCTTAACAACCTTTTTTGGCCTTGATACTGTGCTTGTGAACTTCAATTGCATTTGTTCTTGTGCTCAGGAACCTCATTTGCCCTTGTTCGTGTGTTTAGCAACCTCAATTGTCATTGTTCATATGCTTCTTAACCTCGTTTGCCCTAGTACTTGTGCCTAGCAACATCATTTACACTTGTTCGTGTGCTAAACAACCTTATTTGTTGTTGTTCTTGCGCTTTGCAACAAATTTTGTCTTGATCTTGTGCTCGTGAACCTCATTTGCATTTGTTCTTGTGCTTAGGAACCTTCTTTGCCCTTGTTTGTGTGCTTAACCACGTCAATTTGCGTTGTTCGTGTGCTTAACAACCTCTTTTGCTTTTGATTTTGTACTTATGAACCTCATTTGCATTTGTTCTTGTGCTTAGGAACCTGATTTACCCTTGTTCGTTTGCTGAACAACCTCAATTGTTGTTGTTCATATAGTTCCTAAACTCTTTTGCTCTACTTCTTGTACTTAGCAACATCATTTACACTTGTTCATGTGCTTAACAACCTCATTTATCGTTGTTCTAGCGCTTTGCAACATAATTTGCCCTTGATCTTGTGCTTGTGAATCACATTTGCATTTGTTCTTGTGCTTAAGAACATTCTTTGCCCTTGTTTGTGTGCTTAACAACCTCAATTGGCGTTGTTCGTTTGCTTAACATCCTCTTTTGCCCTTGATCTTGTGCTTATTAATCTCATTTGCAAAGGTTCTTATGCTTACGAACATCATTTGCCCTTGTCTGTGTGCTTAAAAAATCTCAATTGGTGTTGTTCGTGTGCTTAACAACCTCTTTTGCCCTTGATCTTGTACTTATGAACCTCATTTGCATTTGTTCTTGTGCTTCGGAACCTCATTTGTCCTTGTTCGTTTGCTGAACAACGTTAATTGTCGTTGTTCATGTGCTTCCTAACTTCTTTTGCCCTAGTTCTTGTGCTTAGTAACATCATTTACACTTGTTCTCGTGCTTAACAACCTCATTTGTCGTTGTTCTTGCGCATTGCAACATAATTTGGCCTTAATCTTGTGTTCATGAAGCTCATTTTCGTTTGTTCTTGTGCTTAGGAACCTTGTTTGCCCTTGTTCGTGTGCATAACAACCTCAATTGGCGTTGTTCGAGTGCTTAACAACCTCTTTTGCCCTTGATCTTGTGCTTATCAACCTCATTTCATTTGTTCTTGTGCTTAGGAACCTCTTTTGCCCATGTTCGTGTGCTTAAGAACCTCAATTGTTGTTGTTCATATATTTTTTAACATCTTTTGCTATTGTTCTTGTGCTTCGCAACATCATTTACACTTGTTCTTGTGCTTAACAACCATATTTGTCGCTGTTCTTGCGCTTTGCAACATAATTTATCCTTGATATTGTGCTTATGAACCTCATTTGCATTTGTTCTTGTGCTTAGGAACCTCATTCACCGTTGTTCGTGTGCTTAAGAACCTCAATTGTCGTTGTTCGTATGCTTCTTAACCTCTTTTGCTTAGCAACATGATATACACTTGTTCTTGTGCTTAACAACCTCATTTGTTCATTGTTCTTGCACTTTCCAACATAATTTGCCTTTGATTTTATGCTTATGAACCTCATTTCCATTTGTTCTTATGGTTAGGAACCTCATTGCCCTTGTTTGTGTGCTTAACAACCTCAATTGGCGTTGTTCGTGTGCTTAACAATATCTTTTGCCCTTGATCTTGTGCTTATCAACCTCATTTACACTTGTTCCTGTGCTTAACAACCTCAATTGTTTTTGTTCTTGTGCCTTCCAACATAATTTGCCCTTGATCATGTGCTTATGAACCTCATTTGCATTTGTCATTGTGCTTAGAAACCTCATTTGCCCTTGATATATTGCTTATGAACCTCATTTGTATTTGTTGTTGTGCTTAGGAACCTCATTTGCCCTTGTTCGTGTGCTTACCAGCCTCAATTGTCGTTGTTCATATGCTTCTTAACCTCTTTTGCCATTGTTCTTGTGCTGACAAACATCATTTACACTTGTTCTTGTGCTTAACAACCATATGTGTCGATGTTCTTGCGCTTTGCAACATAATTTTCCCTTGATCTAGTGCTTATGAACATCATTTGCATTTGTTCTTTTGCTTAGGAACCTCATTTGCCCTTGTTCGTGTGCTTAACAACCTCAATTGTCGTTGTTCGTATGCTTTTTAACCTCTTTTGCCGTTGTTCTTTTGCTTAGCAACATCATATACACTTGTTCTTGTGGTTAACAACCTCATTTGTTCGTTCTTCTTGCGCTTTCCAACATAATTTGCCTTTGATCTTGTGCTTATGAACCTCATTTGCATTTGTTCTTATGGTTAGGAACCTCATTTGCCCTTGTTTGTGTGCTTAACAACCTCAATTGGCGTTGTTCGTGTGCTTAACAACCTCTTTTGCCCTTGATCTTCTGCTTAGCAACATCATTTGCACTTGTTCGTATGCTGAACAATCTTATTTGTCATTGTTCTTACTCTTTGCAACATAATTTGCTGTTGATCTTGTGCTTATCAACCTCATTTCATTTGTTCTTGTGCTTAGGAACCTCTTTTACCCATGTTCGTGTGCTTAAGAACCTCAATTGTCGTTGTTCATATGTTTTTTAACATCTTTTGCCGTTGTTCTTGTGCTTAGCAACATCATTTACACTTGTTCTTGTGCTTAACAGCCATATTTCTCGCTGTTCTTGCGCTTTGCAACATAATTTGCCCTTGATATTGTGCTTATGAACCTCATTTGCATTTGTTCTTGTGCTTAGGAACCTCATTTACCGTTGTTCGTGTGCTTAAGAACCTCAATTGTCGTTGTTCGTATGCTTCTTAACCTCTTTTGCCCTTGTTCTTTTGCTTAGCAACATCATATACACTTGTTCTTGTGCTTAACAACCTCATTTGTTCATTGTTCTTGCGCTTTCCAACATAATTTGCCTTTGATCTTATGCTTATGAACCTCATTTGCATTTGTTCTTATGGTTAGGAACCTCATTGCCCTTGTTTGTGTGCTTAACAACCTCAATTGGCATTGTTCGTGTGCTTAACAACCTCTTTTGCACTTGATCTTGTGCTTATCAACCTCATTTACACTTGTTCCTGTGCTTAACAACCTCAATTGTCGTTGTTCTTGCGCTTTCCAACATAATTTGCCCTTGATCTTGTGCTTACGAACCTCATTTGCATTTGTCCTTGTGCTTAGAAACCTCATTTGCACTTGATATTGGGTTTATGAACCTCATTTGTAGTTGTTCTTGTTCTTAGGAACCTCATTTGCCCTTGTTTGTGTGCTTACCAACCTCAATTGTCGTTGTTCATATGCTTCTTAACCTCTTTTGCCATTGTTCTTGTGCTTACAAACATCATTTACACTTGTTCTTGTGCTTAACAACCATATTTGTCGATGTTCTTGCGCTTTGCAACATAATTTTCCCTTGATCTTGTGCTTATGAACATCATTTGCATTTGTTCTTGTGCTTAGGAATCTCATTTGCCCTTGTTCTTGTGCTTAACAACCTCAATTATCGTTGTTCGTATGCTTTTTAACCTCTTTTGCCGTTGTTCTTTTGCTTAGCAACATCATATACACTTGTTCTTGTGGTTAACAACCTCATTTGTTCGTTCTTCTTTCGCTTTCCAACATAATTTGACTTTGATCTTGTCCTTATGAACCTCATTTGCATTTGTTCTTATGGTTAGGAACCTCATTTGCCATTGTTTGTGTGCTTAACAACCTCAATTGGCGTTGTTTGTGTGCTTAACAACATCTTTTACCCTTGATCTTGTGCTTAGCAACACATTTGCACTTGTTCTTGTGATGAACAATCTTATTTGTCATTGTTCTTACTCTTTGCAACATAATTTGCCCTTGATCTTGTGCTTATCAACCTCATTTCATTTGTTCTTGTGCTTAGGAACCTCTTTTGCCCATGTTCATGTGCTTAAGAACCTCAATTGTCGTTGTTCATATGTTTTTTTACATGTTTTGCCATTGTTCTTGTGCTTCGCAACATCATTTACACTTGTTCTTGTGCTTAACAACCATATTTGTCGCTCTTCTTGCACTTTGCAACATAATTTGCCCTTGATCTTGTGCTTATAAACCTCATTTGCAATTGTTCTTGTGCTTAGGAACCTCATTTACCGTTGTTCGTGTGCTTAAGAACCTCAATTGTCGTTGTTCGTATGATTCTTAACCTCTTTTGCCCTTGTTCTTTTGCTTAGAAACATCATATACACTTGTTCTTGTGCTTAACAACCTCAATTGTTCATTTTTCTTGCGCTTTCCAACATAATTTGCCTTTGATCTTATGCTTATGAACCTCATTTGCATTTGTTCTTATGGTTGAGAACCTCATTGCCCCTGTTTGTGTGCTTAACAACCTCAATTGGCATTGTTGGTGTGCTTAACAACCTCTTTTGCCCTTGATCTTGTGCTTATCAACCTCATTTACACTTGTTCCTATGCTTAACAACCTCAATTGTCGTTGTTCTTGTGCTTTCCAACATAATTTGCCATTGATCTTGTGCTTATGAACCTCATTTGCATTTTTTCATGTACTTAACCTCAATTGGCGTTGTTTGTGTGTTGGACAACCTTTTTTGTCCTTAATATTGTGTTTATGAACCCCATTTACATTTGTTCTTGTGCTTAGGAACCTCATTTGCCCTTGTACGTGTGCTTAACAACCTCAATTGTTGTTTTTCGTATGCTTCGTAACCTCTTTTGCCCTAGTTCTTGTGCTTAGAAACATAATTTATAAATGTTCTTGTGCTTAACAACATTATTTGTTATTGTTTTTGCACTTTGCAACATATTTTGTTGTTGATCTTGTGCTTATGAATCTCATTTTCATTTGTTCTTGTGCTTAGGAACCTCATTTCCCCATGTTTATGTGCTTAACAACCTCAATTGGCGTTGTTCGTGCTTAACAACCTCTTTTGCCCTTGATCTTGTACTTATGAACCTCATTTGCATTTGTTCTTGTGCTTAGGAACCTGATTTACCCTTGTTCGCTTGCTGAACAACCTCAATTGTTGTTGTTCATATAGTTCCTAAACTCTTCTGCCCTAGTTCTTGTGCTTAGCAACATCATTTACACTTCCTCTCGTGCTTAACAACCTCATTTGTTCGTTGTTGTTGCGCTTTCCAACATAAGTTGTCTTTGATCTTGTGCTTATGAACCTCATTTGTATTTGTTCTTGTGGTTAGGAACCTCATTTGCCCTTGTTTGTGTGCTTAACAACCTCAATTGCCGTTGTTCGTGTGCTTAACAACCTCTTTTGCCCTTGATCTTGTGCTTATCAACCTCATTTACACTTGTTCATGTGCTTAACAACCTCAATTGTAGTTGTTCTTGGACTTTCCAACATAATTTGCCCTTAATCTTGTGCTTATGAACCTCATTTGCATTTGTCATTGTGCTTAGAAACCTCATTTGCACGGATATTCAAGATCTTGAAGTTGATCGGACGGCACAAAATGCCAATCAAACAGACTTTGGTCCGATGGGCATCGGACAGCCCCCTCTCCCTTATGAACCTCATTTGCATTTGTTCTTGTGCTTAGGAACCTCATTTTCCCTTGTTTGTGTGTTTAACAACCTCAATTGGAGTTGCTCGTGTTCTTAACAACCTCTTTTGCCCTTGATCTTGTGCTTATCAACCTCATTTCATTTGTTCTTGTGCTTACGAACCTCATTTGCCCATATTCGTGTGCTTGACAACCTGAATTGTCGTTGTTCATATGCTTCTGAATCTCTTTTGCCATTGTTCTTGCGTTTAGCAACATCATTTACACTTGTTCTTGTGCTGAACAACCATATTTGTCGCTATTCTTGCGCTTTGCAACATAATTTGCCCTTGATGTCGTGCTTACGAAGCTCATTTGCATTTGTTCTTGTGCTTAGGAACCTTATTTGCCCTTGTTTGTGTGTTTAACAACCTCAATTGGTGTTGTTCGTGTGCTTAACAACCTGTTTTGCCCTTGATCTTGTGCTTATCAACCTCATTTCATTTGTTCTTGTGCTTACGAACCTCATTTGCCCATATTCGTTTGCTTGACAACCTCAATTGTCGTTGTTCATATGTTTCTTAACCACTTTTTCCCTTGTTCTTTTGCTTAGCAACATCATTTACACTTGTTCTTGCGCTTAACAACCGCATTTGTCGTTGTTTGTTTCTTTTCCAACATAATTTGCCCTTGATCTTGTGCTTATGAACCTCATTTGTATTTGTTCTTGTGTTTAGAAATCTCATTTGCCCATGTTTGTGTATTTAAAAACCTCAATTGGTGTTATTCGTGTGCTTAGCAACATCATTTACGTTTTTGTGCTTAACAACCTCATTTGTTCGTTGTTCTTGTGCTTTCCAACATAATTTGCCCTTGATTTTGTGCTTATGAACCTCATTTGCATTTGTTCTTGTGCTTAACCTCAATTGGCGTTCTTTGTGTGCTTAACAACCTTTTTTGCCCTTGATATTGTGCTTAACAACCTTATTTGTTGTTGTTTTTGCGCTTTGTAACATATTTTGTCCTTGATCTTGTGCTTATGAAGCTCATTTGCATTTGTTCTTGTCCTAGGAACCTCATTTGCCCTTGTTTTGTGCTTATCAACCTCAATTGGCGTTGTTTGTGTGCATAACAAACTCCTTTGCCCTTGATCTTGTACTTATGCACCTCATTTGCATTTGTTCTTATGCTTAGGGACACCATTTGCCATTGTTCGTTTGCTGAACAACGTCAATTATCGTTGTTCATATGCTTCCTAACTTCTTTTGCCCTAATATTTGTGCTTAGCAACATCGTTTACACTTGTTATTGTGCTTAACAACCTCATTTGTCATTGTTCTTGCACTTTGCAACATAATTTGGCCTTGATCTTGTGTTCATGAAACTCATTTGCATTTGTTCTTGTGCTTAGGAACCTTATTTGTCCTTGAATGTGTGCTTAACAACCTCAATTGGCATTTTTCGTGTGCTTAACAACCACTTTTGCCCTTGATCTTGTGCTTATCAACCTCATTTCATTTGTTCTTGTGCTTAGGAACCCCATTTGCCCTTGTTCGTGTGCTTAACAACCTCAATTGTAGTTTTTCATATGCTTCTCAACCTCTTTTGCCCTTGTTCTTGTGCTTAGCAACATCATTTACACTTGTTCTTGTGCTTAACAATCATATTTGTCATTGTTCTTGCGCTGTGCTATATAATTTACCTTGATCTTGTGCTTAACAACCTCAATTGTCTTTGTTCATATGCTTCTTAACCTCTTTTTCTCTTGTTCTTGTGCATAACAACCTCATTTGTCGTTGTTTTTGCGCTTTCCAACATAATTTGCCCTTGATCTTGTGCTATGAACCTAATTTGCATTTGTTCTTGTGCTTAGAAACATCACATGCCCTTGTTTATGTATTTAAAAACATAAATTGGCGTTGTTTGTGTACTTAACAACCTTTTTTGCCCTTGATATTGTGATTATGAACCTCATTTGCATTTGTTCTTGTGCTTTGGAACCTCATTTGCATTTGTTCGTGTGCTTAACGGCCTCAATTGTCGTTGTTCATATATTTCTTAACCTCTTTTGCCCTAGTTCTTGTGCTTAGCAACATCATTTACACTTGTTCTTGTGCTTAACAATCTTATTTGTTGTTGTTCTTACGCTGTGCAACATATTTTGTCCTTAATATTGTGCTTATAAATCTCATTTGCATTTGTTCTTGTACTTAGGAATCTCATTTGCCCTTGTTTGTGTGCTTACCAACCTCAATTGGCATTGTTCGTGTACTTGACAACCTCTTTTGCCATTGATCTTGTCCTTATCAACCTCATTTACACTTGTTCATATGCTTAACAACCTCAATTGTCGTTGTTCTTGCGGTTTCAAACATAATTTGCCCTTGATCTTATGCTTATGAACCTCATTTGCATTTGTTCTTGTGCTTAGAAACATCATTTGCCCTTGTTTGTGTATCTAAAAACCTCAATTGGCGTTGTTCATGTGCTTAACAACCTTTTTTGCCCTTGATGTTGTGCTTATGAACCTCATTTGTATTTGTTCTTGTGCTTAGGAACCTCATTTGCCCTTGTTCGTGTGCTTAACAACTTCCAAACCTCTTTTGCCCAAGTTCTTGTGCTTAGCAACATCATTGGCACTTGCTTGTGCTTAACAACCTCATTTGTCGTTGTTCTTGCGCTTTGCAACATAATTTGCCCTTGATCTTGTGCTCATGAACCTCATTTGCATTTGTTCTTATGCTTAGGAACCTTATTTGTCCTATTTGTGTGCTTAACAACCTCAATTGGCGTTGTTCGGGTGCTTAACAACCTCTTTTGCCCTTGATCTTGTGCTTATCAACCTCATTTGCATTTGTTCTTGTCCTTAGAAACCACATTTGTCCTTGTTCGTGAGCTTAACAACGTCAATTGTCTTTGTTCATATGCTTCTTAACCTCTTTTGGCCTTGTTCTTGGGCTTAGCAACATCATTTACACTTGTTCTTGTGCTTAACAACCTTATTTGTCGTTGTTCTTGCGCTTTGCAACATAATTTGCCCTTGATCTTGTGCTTATGAACCACATTTGCATTCGTTCTTGTGCTTAGGAACCTCATTTGCCCTGTTTGTGTGCTTAACAACCTTAATTGTCGTTGTTAATATGCTTCTAAACCTCTTTTGCACTAGTTCTTATGCTTAGCAACATCATTTACACTTGTTCTTGTGCTTAACAACCTCATTTGTTGTTGTTCTTGCGCTTTGCAACATAATTTGGTCTTGATCTTGTGCTCATGAACCTCATTTGCATTTGTTCTTATACTTAGAAACCTTATTTGCCCTTGTTTGTGTGCTTAACAACTTGAATTGGCGTTGTTCGTGTGCTTAACAACTTCTTTTGCCCTTGATCTTGTGCTTATCAACCTCATTTGCATTAGTTCTTGTGCTTAGGAACCTCATTTACCCTTGTTTGTATGCTTAACAACCTCAATTGTCGTTGTTCATATGTTTCTTAACTTCTTTTGCCCTTTAATCTTGTACTTAGCAACATCATTTACACTTGTTCTTGTGCTTAACAACCTTATTTGTCGTTCTTCTTGCGATTTGCAACATAATTTTCCCTTTTATCTTGTGCTTATGAACCTCATTTGCATTCGTTCATGTGCTTAGGACCTCATTTGCCCTTGTTTGTGTGCTGAACAACCTCAATTGGCGTTGTTCGTGTGCTTGACAACCTCTTTTGCCCTTAATCTTGTACTTATGAACCTCATTTGTATTTGTTCTTGTGCTTAGGAACCTCATTTGCCCTTGTTCGTTTGCTGAACAATGTCAATTGTCGTTGTTCATATGCTTCCAAACTTCTTTTGCCCTAGTTCTTGTGCTTAGGAACATCATTTACACTTGTTCTTATGCTTAACAACCTCATTTGTCGTTGTTCTTGGGCTTTGCAACATAATTTAGCCTTGATCTTGTGTTCATGAAGGTCATTTGCATTTGTTTTTGTACTTAGGAACCTTATTTGCCCTTGTTTGTGTGCTTAGCAACCTCAATTGGCGTTGTTCGTGTGCTTAACAACCTCTTTTGCCCTTGATCTTTTGCTTATCAATCTTATTTACATTTGTTCTTGTGCTTAGGAACCTCATTTGCCCTTGTTCGTGTGCTTAACAATCTCAATTGTTGTTGTTCATATGTTTCTTAGCCTCTTTTGCCCTTGTTCTTGTGCTTAGCAACATCATTTACACTTGTTCTTGTGCTTAACAACCATATTTATCATTGTTCTTGCGTTTTGCAACATAATTTTTCCTTGATCTTGTGCTTATGAACCTCATTTGCATTTGTTTTTGTACTTAGGGACCTCATTTGCCCATGTTCGTGTGCTTAACAATCTGAATTGTCGTTGTTTGTATGTTTCTTAACCTTTTTTGCCTTTGTTATTGTGCTTAGCAACATCATATACATTTGTTCTTGTGCTTAACAACCTCATTTGTTCGTTGTTCTTGCGCTTTCCAACATAATCTGCCCTTGATCTTGTGCTTATGAACTCATTTGCATTTGTTCTTGAGCTTAGAAACCTCATTTGTTCTTGTTTGTGTATTTAAAAATCTCAATTGGCGTTGTATTACTCCTCTATGGAGTAGTACTACCTAAATTTTAAACAGAGGAAATAAATCTTACACACTGATTACTACTATCTAATTATAGAAACAACATTACACACCATTTAAATATGAAGGTGACGAACACCATAATTCCGGCTTGGATTCAAATCCGGACTCGAATTCGAACTTGGACTCGGTACGGGTTAATTATTCTTCAATCTTCTTGAATGATTAGGTACAAGTCTCAAGAAGGATGTCCCACGGGTCTCACTAGTTCATCATTTCCTTTGATGATTAATTGCATAATTTAATTATGTTGTGTTTTCAATGAAACTTAATTATGTTTCCTTTTTTTAGGTTTGTCTATTTATATTTTCTATGTTGTTCTAATTCTGCTAAATTATTTCAAAATCCGTTACTAGCGGAGTTGAGGTTTGAAACCAAGTTTGACATAAGAAGGAAATGAAGATTTCTACAATATCTATTGACTGACAGATGTGCTCCAGGAATCAAAGTTATTTCCTTTCCTGATTTCGCTCCTCTAGATCCAATGCGCCATCTACTTGCAGCTTGATATTTCAACAGATACTTATAAAACATGACTTGATTGTTTTGACAATTAATACTTCAACAATCAATTCAAATTCTTATATATTGTTATTAATTTAAATACATATTTTTTAGCCAAACTGATATTTGGAAAGCCAAAATATTAATCATACAAAAGAAATCCAAAATATTTATAATCACACAAAAGAAATACACAATATTAATCATATCTTCAAAAGCACACCATATTAATTCTTATTTTCAATGCAGTTCATATCTTCAAAATCACAATATTAATCATTTTCAAAATCACAATGCATAATTCTTATTTTTCAAACTATTTTGTAGGATAGGAGGCATCCTTGGCGAGCCCACACAGGCCAGTAGAGCTAGAAATGTCCTTTTGGATCCGCATGTAGCCAGATTCACCCCAGGATGTCCCCCAAGAGTTTTTTGCTATCCAATACTTGTTTCCAACAGTATTGTTATAACCAACCATAGTAACTGCATGATTCATAATTTTTTTACATGTACCTGTAAAAATCCCACCCGAGTAAAACATAAATGCAGTGCTGTTTGCATCAATGCCTACGGACACAGGATGATAAGCGACAGCGTTTGCGAGAGCCGTTTCATTATTAGCCGGGACACGTTGGTAACCTGTGATGGTGGCAGCATTTTTTTTGGTGGAAGAAGAACATATACCATTGATGCCTGTGGGACCACTGGTGTAAGGGTAGTCTTCCTCCGTTGTAATGCCTCCATTTTTAACCACCCAGGCAAAGGCAGGCGGCATATCTCCTCCATCACAATTATTACCAGTAACACAATCAACTAATTCTTGTTCTGATAGACTTGTAAGGCTGCCTGTCTTGATTTGATTTATTCCTTCAATTGCAGCCACAGACGAGAATGCCCAACAAGAACCTATATATATATATATTTATCTATTAATTTAGATTCAATATATACTTATTTAAAGTTTCCAACCTTCAATAAAATACATACTCATTAAGTATTCTTTTTTTCTTTTTCTTTTTTGAGACAGTTGGTGGGAGCTTATTTAGTATTCAGCTAGCTCTTTCTTATGTAGAAGTCGAATTATGGTTAAAATAAATTAACTCCTAGAAGTCCGGTGTACAATTTCTTCAAGCTAGGGACAGATTTTTGTAGTGGGAAGAAGAATATTTGGCTTTTTTTTCTATACCACAAGTGACCACTATTTAAAATTTGTGGAAACGATGAGGCATTTATATTCCCATGGTAATTTGCAATTTCTTGCAAAAAGAAAAGATTGTCGTACATAGATAATAAATTGTGGTGACTCACATTTTTTCTGAAAAAGATAATAAACTGTGTTGAAGACTTGAAGTTGCAGTACTAAAAGGTTCAGTCTAATTAATTAACACTGTATTTTAGAGTTCATTTGTGAAAGAGACAAAATATGCTTCTATTGAAGTTTTATTTTTAACTCACCGCAGCTGCCTTGATCTTTAATTTCCGTCACAGCACCGAGAGTGCGCCAATCGATAGAAGAAGGAATTGCTGTCACACTTCCATACTTGAAAGGAGTTGATGTTTCAGAACTACTGCTTTTGTATGTTAAGTATTTTTGCACAAACTCCTCTAGCTTGTAATCTGCAAAAGAGTTAAGGTCTACAGTGTATGTCAGGCCTGGTTGATTTTTCATGGATTGGACGAACTGATAGTTGTCTTTGAATACTTGAAAGCGTTGTAGTTTTTCGGTTACAGATCCATAAACTCGGCCATTGTTGCTAACCCATTTCTCAAAAACTGACAACAAAGAATCATCAGCTACTGTTATGGAGATGGGGGCTCTTTTGAATGGACTAAAGGCAAGCAAAACAAGAAGGGTGACAGTGCAACGATAAGAAAATGCCATAAGAGGTTTGAGGTATTGAATTCTCAATCCTATATATTAGAGAGAAGTTGAGCTTGTAATGAGATGTATATGGTCGTTAGTGGTATTTATAGAAATGTTTGGCCTCTTTGAGATTTTCAGATTTTGTCAAAGCAGTAGAATATAATTAATATACACATTATCCTTTCCGTTAGATTTTCTAAACCGGCTGCATATTATATTAGTAGAATCATTCTATCCTATATATATTTGAATATACAATGTTGGTCTGTTCTAACAAGTAATGAAAAATAATATTCTGTTAATATTGAACGGGCTATATCCGTGTGGATTACTTCTCAAAACCCACAAACTCTGTCACCAATTGTGGTTTATATTAAAATAGAAGGACTTCTATTCTTTTTCTTAATAAAATATTGAACATAATAAATATTTTATTGGCCTAGGCGTTATTTCATTTCTCTGTAATTACGCATCTCCAGTTTTTTCATTAACTCATGATAGCATTAAAGGAGATTAGGCAAAAACATAGATAAAGAACTGGAGAACAAGCAAATCAATGAATAACTACATTCGTTTTAAGTTCCGATATTCTTTTTCGTTCTTGCTACATGTAAAATGGATTGTAATTTTATTGATTATATTCTAGCACTCATTTCTACTTCAATTTCCTCTATTTTCTTCTTGATGGTGAAATTATTTACGTGACATTTCAAATGATAATGTTTGAGCAATTATTAGCTAGTGATATACTTATTAAAAATGATATTTATGATGAGAAATTGTGTATACTTTTGTTATATGTAGAATACTAAAGATATTACTTTTGTTATTTTTATTTGTCTTGTCATTTAGTTAATGAGGTGAAAAAGTGATATTTTAATTTGTTTTGATTGTGTTTGCCCGTTTATATTTTGAGTTTTACATTAGTGATCCTGCTAGATATGTTACGATATATTAACGAAGCACTTCCATTAGTGGAAATGAGGTCTGCTGACACGAATCTCAATGTGCTTTTGAACGGTCTAGATGTCCAACGAACCATGCTTTTAATTATTAAAGGATAAAATGGGTATTTTATAAAATTAAAATGAGTTATAATATAAAAAATAATAAAATGGATAAATATGTGACGTTTTGAAATTTATAGGGGAAAATATGTAATTATGAAATTTAGAGGGGGGTTTACGTAATTTTTGAAGTTTTTGAGGGGTATACATGAAATTCCCCCAATTTTCGAAGTACGTAGCATTTGCTAACTATTAACATCGTCTCTCGTCAGATAACTTTTGGCGAATTAATCCTGCATTATTAAGATATATCAGTTTATTACTCGGTGTTCAAATTTCAAATGTTACGCAAAGAAAATAATATATATAATTAATACTTGTACATTTGGAAAATTAAACTATCAAGATGGACCATGCATGATAACCTGTGTTCAGATTTTGTCGAGGTTAATTATATTAATTAACCAGTTCAACGCAAATGGCAGCTTGGATAAATCTCGAATAATTCTCATAATTAAATCAATAGTTTTTTTTTTTAGTAGGGTATATTTAAAAATTTCAGACCTGTTGCTTGCTGGTTGTTCCAGTTCAACGTAAATATGACATGATCGACCAAGAAACAACTAGTAATTTTATAACACTAGTGGAAAAAGTACTTTTTGTATTGGTTATTAACGCACATCAGTGTCGGACTTAGGGGCGACACAAATACCAGGACTAATCTGTATCAGGTATACAACCGATATAGAAAGTTAGTTTTTGTATCGGTTATTAAACGGAACCGATGCAGATTTCAAATTTCGGATCAGAAAATAAAATTATTTTGGACCTTATCTGTATCGGTTACACAGTACAACCGATACAAAAACAAATTATGTATCGGTTCACACTTAATAACAGATACTGATATACCCTTTTGTAGCAGTTATATAGTAAATAACCGATACATAATTTCTTTTTGTATCGGTTGTACTGTGTAACCGATACGGATTCCTTCTTGAGCCGTTTTTATATAATTATTAAATGACTTTTTGTATCGGTTGTTAACATAGAACCGATACAGATTTTATTTTATTTTAAACCAATTTTTTTTATTTCTGGCCAGCTCCCATATATTTGGCTGGCTATATGAAAAACATGCATTCATCAATCACATCCTAAATTATATTATACACCACCTAAATTGAATTAAAGACATAAATTGTTGTTACAATTAGATTACACCTCAATTAATTGTTCTTACAACTTATTGCATCGATCGATCCTAATTAAACCGTTCTACTTGGTTGCGAAATTTCTTGTTTGAAAAACCTAACCCACTCGAAACGAATTGCATTGATCTCTGCCACAGAGTATGGGGTTGCTTGAAAGTCCTGCATTTTTAAATGTAAAAGGAGAGCGCAATTAATTTTTTATTTAATTAAAACCGAAGCAACTAAGGTTACATTTGAAAAATATAAATGCATATATACATTTATTGACGAAAAAACATCGAGTAAGCAATTCATTATGTCATTCATGAACATCATGACATAATATGCGCATTCTCAACCCTCCTTTTGTTGCGGGCACTATATCAAACATTACCCAAGCAAAAAGTTAGCAATTTTTAGAAAATGGACTTCAACAATTCATAATAAACCGAAATAATTTTGTAAAAATGGTAAATTTTAGTCGTAAGCACCACATTACCTTGTTCTTTATAAGTTTCAACTTATTACTTTTTTCGATTCCTCCGGTTGCCTTCTCGACGACCCAGGGATTGTTGAAATATCAATATGGTGAGAAATTAGTAGTTACAAGAGATAATGAAATGGATTAGCATATTAAATTTGAAACACTTACTCCTTGAGGGTGTCGATGATCGCAATATTTCTTGCAATCGGCCCCTTGCTGGATGAATCGAACAAGTATAGCCCACTTTCATACAGTCGGAGCACGAGCAAAACCCAATGAGACCTGCATGTTAGGGTTGTAGCATGTTATATTCTATAATATATTTCTAAGAAATTAAAAAAATTCAATAAAATTAGACTATATATATATAACACCAACCCTTGAAAGTACGGTATGAATATCAATTTCTTGTCCCGGTTGTCTTGCAAAGCTTTCTTAATGTACGTATCAGCATATTCCTTCGAGCTATCATAACCGAGGAAAAGATAGACGTACGTCTTCTCGGGATTCATGAAACCTATATGGGTATCTGGGAAGTTGTCCCTCTGGTATTTGAACGCGAACCTGCAAAAAGACGTAGATGTGGTATAAATTTTTTAAATTTTGAATTAAAAACCTAAATTATGTCATTATTACGAATATGAACTCACAGCATGAAGATCTGCATAATTGGTACGGTGAGCCACTCCGTGCGCTTGCACAAGTCCCTGTAGTCATCTCGATTGACTGTTATGGCATATGGTTCATTGAAAAGCTCAAGCGGCGCAGCGACACTAATGAAAGGTTGACCTTGGCGCATAAACCGATCACGCACAGTCTTGTATATGCCTCCCAGTCGATTGAAATCGATTTCTTCGAAATCCCTGTAGGTTGAAATCTGAGAGGTCTGAAATGCTACAGGTTCTTTGGATTGTTCCTGCAGTTAGGATCAAAAAAATCAGGCACAAATACTTGTAACTCTACAGGATGTATAGATGCAAATTTACAAGTATAATAAGTTGTAATAATAATGTAAGTTTGTTACCTCATCATCCAAAGATATGAGGGTCATCGGCTACACAGTGTAACTGCCAACGGCAGAGCGAAGCGTCACGAGTTCACCATTTGGCAAAGGTAACGGAGTGTCATCTTCGCTCGGATGACACGCATCCACCGTTACCCTTGCATGATCATTCGGTACAAGCGTACCGTGAATCACTCCGCCTTCTTTGACCAGAAGATTGATTGTCCCGAAGACCACTTCGTGATTTACCCCGTCGCGAACTACCTGGAGTTTGTAGGTTCGTTCTGACTGCTGTACAAATATAATTTGTATTAAGGTTAACGAAATAACATTTACGAATTGCACAAAAAGTAACGGAATTCTATTTTTAATTAAATCGAATGGAACAATATGTATTTCTTTGTATTACCTGGATCGGATCGAAAAATGGTTGTGGTTGGACTGACTGGCAGCTGCTTTGGACCGCTCTCGGGCTATCTTGTGCAATTGGTTCAGTCTGTTGGGCCATCATCTATGCCAACTGTTGCTGAACCAATTGTTGTGTCTGCTCAGCCATTTCGACCTTCAACCTCGCCGCCATATCCTGGAAGTCTCTAGTTATGACCGCTACTCTGTCCGCCACTTCTCTCTGTATCCTCTCTTCATTCTCGGCCTTAGACTCCGCCATTCTCAACCTCCTCTTACTTGGTAACCCCTCATAGGCTGTCGAGATTCTCACGTGGGATCCAATCCCTCGCACCCTCCCGATTTGGTAGTGATTTCCCCAGAACATCGTCGTAACGCCTTTATTGAATGCATCTTCATGTTCTTCCTGAAATGGCAAAGTTGACATGTTAGAAAAAAAATTTATGATTGAATTCGAAAAATAGATATAGAAGAGCGCTCACAATTCTCTTGACGACCTCTTGTGTTGCCGGGTCCGGATAAACAGGCTCCTGGCCGCCCTCAGAGACCGTCTGTCTTGCCAGTTTTCATGCGACATGCCTATGCTAGACTAACATGTCGAGAAACTCCTTATCTGACAATGCATGTCGAGAAACTCCTTCTCTGACATGCCTATGCTGGACTGACATGTCGAGCAACTTTCATAAATTCATCAACACCTTCCATATATTCATCCGACAGACGTGATGCTTCGTACATCCAACTACGGTCCATCTGCAATTAATTGAAAGAAAACACAATTAATTAAGCACACGGTTGGGCTTAAAGTGTTCACAGAGGGCTTATATGGGCCGGTTACCATCTTATCTCACTCTTTGAATACTCTGTCTCAGCAGTAACCACATATTAGTCGTGTTTTAGTATCTAGAAAAATTTCGGCAGCATTTTCCCATATTCCTAGATACTAAAACACAACTAATATGTAGTTATATCCTAATTGAGACAGGATATTCAAAAAGCAGTCCCAAAACGGGGACTATTCAAAATTAATCCCTAATAGATTAATTTTGAACGAGTATCATGACCTAAAGGTATATATTCATTCAGGGTTAATTTTCTAAATACCCTTCAAAACTTCTTTAGTTTTCTATTTGCCCTTACACTCTTTGTTATATTTAATATATCCCTGAACTCTTTTTCTTCTTTTGTATTTACCCATTAAATTACTTATTCACATTTAAATGTTATTAATATATATTATTTCCCGTTATACCCTTACTCTTTATTTACTTGGCCGTGATAGGAGAGGCAATAGTATTGTTCTAGGTTGATGAAAGTAGCGACTATGAAACCTAGTAGTTTCATCAAATAAATTTGTGCTTCCATTTATTTGTTGAACTAGAGATGCGGACTGCATAGCGAAGAAGCATCTATCTTCAGCTGTAGAAAAACCAACCACGTAACGACCTCCAAAAACCATGCTCACGAGGTGCTCGATCAAATACCCCTGAGACCGTTGCTAACTCCATGTGCTTTGATAGTAGGAACCCCATTTACTCCATTCACTAACCTTGCATAAACCTTTGAACTGAAACATCAAGCCCCTCTAAAATTCTCATACTATCACTACGATTCAATACTGACTTCTCACCTCCAAAACTGAAACATCAATTCCCCTAAATTTCTCTTACTACCACTGCGATCCAACACATTAATACCCATAGTATCACTACCACTGCGATCCAAAACTGGACAAGAAGAAATTCAACAACCTTCACTGGAATGCCTATCGCAACTTTAAGAGATATACTCAGAACGCAAACAAATTTAAATCTTGAACACTTCACAATCCAGTAACAAACCAAGATGATGTTTGGGATACATGATGGTTATGCACACTTAATTAGCACTTTAGATGCTCTGAATTTCAATTTTTGTTTAGGATATTTTTTCTGTTTTAGATTTAGGAATTCAAAAGTTTACTGGCATGTATCAGACTAAAATTGTTTGTTCTATCTATGAAATTGCCTACAGCTTCAATAAAAGAAAAACTACTCCAATGAGTTATTGAGATTTGATGAAACATTCAAAGTTATATTTTTGTTGCTTTATATTTTTACTCTTTGACCACCTTACATATATCCAATTTTTAATGTATTCTTTTGTTACATGAGGCATTTGTAGATTTGTAGTACTGTAAGGTAGCACAAAATTTTCTAGGGTTGTATTTGCAAATGAACCCCTGGCATAATGGGCATTCTATTAAGCCAACCCTGCTCTCTTCATGGCTAGTTCCTAAAATTGGAGCCGGAGTGGGTTGAGCAACATTCAATTGGAGCTTTGCACGGACAATAAATCACAAATGTTTAATGGAGGGGTTAAAGATATATTCAAGCTGCCGGTAAAAACATACAAAACTTTAAAGTAAGAATAAGGGTATAATGGGAAATAATATTTCTTAATAATATTTAAATGTGAGTAATTAATTCTATAGGTAAATAGGAAAAAAAATGAAAAGAGTTAAGGGATATATTAAATATAACAAAGAGTATAGGGGTAAATAGGAAACTAAAGAAGTCTTGAAGGGTATACAGAAAATTAACCAATTAATTAATTCGGTTGTGGCTCGTAAGACAATATTCTACCTACATATATATATATATATATATATATAGTAGAACTAGGGTGCTCCTAAGTTCACCCAACCTCTTGTGAATTTGACTCTAAAATATATCAAATCGACTTTAAATGATGAATCCAAACCGTTGAAAC
The DNA here is from genome assembly GCA_964058825.1 of Carex arenaria. NCBI lineage: Eukaryota > Viridiplantae > Streptophyta > Magnoliopsida > Poales > Cyperaceae > Carex > Carex arenaria. Next base: position 19,838 of record CAXKVW010001263.1, on the reverse strand, counting down.
CCTTCTACCTAATGAGTGATGCGTCTACATGTGAAAATTTTAAAGTTTCGAATTAATTTAATATAGAGTCAAGTGGTCAAAAGTTTAAGGTTTATAAATTAATTTTAAATGCACTCATTTTTTGGACTCCTTTGACCACTTGACTCTATATTAAATTAATTCAAAACTTTAAAATTTTCACATGTAGGCGCATTAATCATTAGGTAGAAGGATTTCAACGGGTTGGATTCATCGTTTAAAGTCGATTCGATATATTTTAAAGTCAAGTTCACAAGAGGTTGGGTGAACTTAGGAGCACCCTAGTTCTACTCCATATATATATATATATACCTAATATACCTACACCTAATTAACTATACATTTGTTTGTATGCCGAATCGAGCGAGATAAAGAGATCGTTGCACCAAATCTCTCAATAAAGCCAATTATCTACAAAATTAAGATTTTTGCGGGAATTAACACAATATTTATGGCATCCTAGAATTAACACAATTAGCTACATAATTACAAACTTGACCTACTAAATAATTTTCCAACAATATTATGGCATGCTTCCAATTCATTTCTTCCATACTCTCAATGATTTCAAGAATTTGGCTTTCAACCTAGCTAGAATGTTAATCAAAGAAATATAAAGGAGATCAAGGACTTACATGCAAAATTACCTCAATCCACCTCTCCTAAACAATGTTTCCTGCCTTAGATCAGAGAAAAAACAAGTGATTTCGCAAAGAGAGAACAGAGAGAGGTGCTCAAAGCTTCAGCCATCGAAAACCTAGTTTTAATTCAGTCTGATGGGAGTTATAAGAAGAAAGGTACAATCTGTATTGGTTATTTAAAAAAAACGATACTGAAAACATCTGTATCGGTTATAAATAAAAATGTGATACTAATAAATATACTATCTGTGTCGGCTATACATAAAGGACCGACACAAATACTAGACTTTTTGTATCGGTTATTAGTAGACAACCGATACAAATATTCTGTGTCAGCTCTTTATCAATAAGTCGATACAAATAGTATAGTATTGGTGTCAGCTAAATATTGGGACCGATACAAAATTTATTTTGTATCGTTTATTTTATAATAACCGATACATAATGTATTTTGCATCACTTGATTAACAAAACCGATACTATTAGGACAATACTGAAAGTGATTTTTCCACTAGTGTAAGTTTGCAGTTTAAGAAAAAGATGACCAGAGCAGCGTCCTATTATCCATCTGGGAGAATCTCCAAGAAGGAGAAGAGAAGGACAAGATCGCAAATACACTAAGGGCAAGTCCAGTGTTCCAAGCCTATCGCAAAGCTCATTCTCCTAGAGCAGCGGCGCAACCACCTGCCGTCGGAGCTCAGCCAGTCGCCGGAGCCCCGACGGACATCAAAGGTAAAGGTAAGCTGTACAGCAACGTACTGGAGAGCACAATCCAGAATCCGACTGGAGGTCGTGCCACAGCACGGATACCGAGGTCAAGTACAGTCAGTACAGTGCAACCGGCTACTCTGACTGAAGTACAAGTAGGCAACAATTATTCCTGTACCTTACTGAAGAAAGATGGGATGGCAATTCAAAATTCGAATTTTTTGGAACAACCAAGTTTAGGCCTCCCAAATTTGGGCCAGTCTGGAATTTCAATTACTAGAGAACCCCATCTCTCTCTATTCTCACCAACAGCCCAAGACAGAAATATTTCTCCCACATCAACACTAGGCAACAAAGAAAATCCAATAAATATCTCATCTCCAAACGAACCTTTAATTGAGCCTGCTATGTGTGATTACTTTGGCAACACTACAAACATCTCCAGACCCAATATCTCATCTCCACCACACGCACCAGAACCCAGAGACCAAACAAAGCCGAAATTAGAACCCACCAACCCAACAACAATCTCTGAACCCGTTAACGCAGCCATTCCTCACCCCTTAACCGTTGTCATCCCACTGTCCGATATCAGTCTGGAAGAACCCATGGACGAAGAACCCATGGACGAAGAACCCATGGAGGAAGAGCCGATGGAAGAAGAACCCATGGAGGAAGAACCAACAGAATCTGATCAATCAGAACCTGAAGCAACCGAGGAGATGCCGGAACTCGAGATTAATCAGGATGCTGACCTCTAACCTATAAGTGCTCAAAAGGAGGGAGAAATTGAACCAGAAAACGAACTCAGTGTAGCAGTCTACATCCATACTGACCTACACCTCCAATATCATCCGGATTGCGCTAACTCTTGCTCTGATAACTCGGACTCACATGGCAGCTTTGACCCAAGAGCCACCCCTTCGGACCTTTTGCCGGACGACTTTGAAGCCGACTGGAGGGAATGTGAGGAGCAATTGCGCCTTCAAGATGAGCAAGATGCTTACCTCAGTGCACTCAATGATCCCTTTGCAGGCGCATCTGCTAAACCTAGATCAATACAACAACCCAGACTCTCCCCTTGGCCTAGACGCAATGCTTGAACTGATCCCAACCCCCCAATACCAACCACCCTCCCCTGTACCGACCCTTCACTTACCCCTGCCTGTACCCTCTCTGTCCCGCCCGCCCTCTTCCATACTAGCCCCTCGCTTACCAATCACAGGGACAACCACCCTCAACCCACCACTCCATCCCTCACCCACAACCAGTCAGGCACCACAACTGCCGCTGGTCCCTGCATCGCCAACACTAAGGAGAAGCGCGCGAATCTCCAAAAGGACTGAAAGAGGAGAGACAAAAACTTACATAGATTCAAGGGCCAAAGCAAGAAAATGTGATGCCACTGGGGATGAACCAATGGAACTGGATCCGATTTAGAAGGGTGCACTTCTCCAAGCTCTACGGGATGAAATCATCGCCGCCACACCACTTCAGCAGCGCATGGCGGACTGTGCTGACATTCACTGTGGAATGGTAAAATCTGCTGCAGTCTCTGCTCAAGAAGAGCCACTAGCAGATCCGGACTTGGAGACACAGCCATTCGGAGATGGGGCAGCGTTGCAGACGAACCAGGACTCTCATAATGAAGATGAGTTTCTAACTAATGAAGAGAGTGATTGGGCCCCTGACAAAGAAGACAGAAATGAATCGGTCCTTGATGCTTTTGACACCGATTCTGATCTGGACTTGTCAGAAGAGGATGTGGATGAGGCCACTTCCTAGATTAGAGTTTAATTAGTATTTATATTTTACTGTTTATGCTTTTGTGGTAGTAATGCATTAGTCAGATGTTTGATTTTGTAATCACCGTAAACTAGCGGCTGACATGTAACACTGCTAAGTGCCTTTTGAGTACTGCCAATTATTATGATGAATGAATTTATATCTCCTTTGTGTTTTTTCAGGTGCCTTATGAGTATTACCAATTATATGATGAGTGAACTTATATCTCCTTTGTGCTCTTTAAATTTGAACACTGCTATGTGTTTTCTGAGAACTAACTTATTATGATGAATGAATTTATCTCTCCTTTATGTTTCTTAAATTGGAATGTGCGAGGCTTAGGGGATCCTAAAAAATGCGATGTAATTAAAGAATTGGTAACGGATTGCAATCCTGATTTAATTTGTTTTCAAGAAACCAAATGGAGTGATTGCAACTTATTTCGAGTAAGGCAAGCGTGCCCCTCTAAGTATAAACAATTTTTTGAACTTAATGTGGAGGGAACCAGAGGAGGAATTTTGCTCGCGTGGAGTAGAAAACTATCCCTTCTTGCTTCCTATAGATTTAATTTTTCAATAACTGTTACTTTAAAAACGAGAGGTTTTTCTTTTATGTGCACTGGGGTATATGGGCCACAAGATGATCCTAGTAAAAGACTTTTTCTCGACGAACTAACCATGATTAGGTCTTTGAACCAACTACCCTGGATTGTGATAGGTGATTTCAATCTACTACGATCAGAAGAGGACACAACGGGAGAGATCAGGAATCTTGGCACTCTCAGGGACTTCAATAGTTTTATTGATGGCTCAAGTCTGCTAGAGGTGCCTCTTCACGGCCGCACTTTCACCTGGTCAAACAAGCGTCCTAGACCCACATTCTCTAGACTCGACAGAGCCCTACTCTCAGGGGACTGGAATGATTTAGGTGCTTCATATGACCTAACTGATTGGCCAGCTACAGCCTCAGATCACGTTCCTTTGGTCTTGACACTAAAACCGCACCAGAATCCGGCTAAAAGGCAATTCAAGTTTGAGACCTACTGGCTCAAATACAGAGACATACACCAAGTCGTCGCCAGAGCATGGGCATCAGTTAGTGCAGCTAACCCGGCAATCAGATTCCAGAGGAGAATCAGGGCGGTACAGAAGCAGCTCACGAGATGGGCGCAAGAAAAATTTTCTAAAAAAGAAACATTCCTCACAAGGTCCAAATGGATGCTCCAGGTATTAGACAGGGTTGAGGAGATCAGAGAACTCAACTCAGTGGAATTCAGGCTCAGAATTAGACTACGAGAGCATATCTTCCGGTTGGCGGCAGAAACAGAAGAAAGATGGAGGCAAAGATCAGGCTGCACTTGGCTGAAATTGGGGGACAAAAACACAAAATTCTTCCATGCGGTAGCCAATGGTCGCAAGAACACAAATTCGGTTAACGCACTGACAACACCGGAAGGTAACACTATATCCTTGCAGGCTATGCCAAATTATCTAAAGGAGCACTACAAAGTTTTATTAGGAAAGAATAACCGCCATTGCCGGCCTTTTAATTTGCTGGGGAGAGTTGGTCCAACCCTGGCTGCCGACCTCCACATCCTTGATTCACATATCACAGTCACCGAAGTTTTGCGAGCAGTACAGGACCTACCCTCAGGAAAAGCAAGTGGCCCGGACGGCCTGCCGATTGAATTTTATAAAGCTTTTTGGGAGACAATCAAAGAGGATGTAATGGAGCTATTGCGGGAATTTTTCCAAAACAACGTTACCATTAGGGCACTAAATAAGGCGGCAATCACACTCATCCCAAAGAAAACAAACCCGGAAACAGTCTCTGACTACAGACCGATTAGTGTAATCAATACAATTGTGAAAATTGTCACTAAGGTCATGGCAAACAGACTGCAGCCACACCTCTGCAACCTCATCTCTCATCACCAAACTGCCTTTGTTAAGGGCAGGTCATTGATGGAGTCCTTATCTGCTAGAGAATTCCTCAATTTCGCACATAAAAGCAAACTACCATCAATTCTATATAAGGTGGACTTCGAAAAGGCATTTGACACGGTGGACTGGTGTTTTCTAGTGAACCTGTTAGTTGAGAAGGGTTTTCCACCAGGGTGGACCTCATCGGTGTTGGGGATCCTTAACACCGTCTCTTCAACCATCCGGGTCAACGGTACTCAGACGAGGTTTTTTAAACATGCGAGGGGGCTGCGACAAGGTGACCCTCTGTCTCCTATGTTATTTATTCTGGTGGCCGATACCTTGAGTACTTTCCTCAACAATGTTACCAGTATAATGCCTCCACAGCTCAGAATTTCACCACAAACCATTCAGTATGCAGACGACACACTCATAATATGTGAGGCGCACCCCCCTTCCCTGAAAATCATTTTCAGAGTTTTGGAGGTCTACACAGACCTGACGGGTCTTAAAATAAACAAGGAAAAGAGCTCCTTCGTCCCAATTGCCATACCAAACAACCTCATCAGTGTCATAAAGGAAATTATTCAGGCACCGGCGGTGAGCCTCCCAATCAGGTATTTGGGCCTGCCCCTTACTATTAAAAAACCAAGGAAAATAGACTTTCAACCGATGCTACAGGTGGTACAGCAAAGAATGGAAGGATGGACCTCCAACTTACTGTCTTATGGGGGTCGCATAACCCTGGTCAAAGCGGTGCTCTCGGCAATGCCATTGCATTATATGCAGGCCTTCAAGCTGCCGGTAGGGGTAATTAAACACATTGACAAAATGAGACGGAGTTTCCTATAGAAAGGGAACGACACATGCAAGGCGATCAACTGCTTGGTCAACTGGGAGAGGGTTTGTACAATGAAATCGAATGGTGGCCTGGGAATCATCGATTTGACATGTCAGAATGATGCCCTGCTCACGAAGTGGTTGTGGACGTTGGAAAACATATCGCAAGGCCTTTGGGCGAGGACGGTTGGATATCTGTATGGCATGGGTGGGGTGGCTCCAGTTAATCTGGTAATGTCTGGGACATCGTTTTTTCTCAAAGATCTCGATGCTCTGCGTAGCTTCTACAGCTGCTCAGTGGAAAGGTCAACCGGACAAAACAGATGGAGATGGACCGAGTCAGGCATGTTCACTTGTGCCTCTGCTTATAAAGCCATGCATAATGGAGGCATCACATCACATTTTCAGCAGGCCCTGTGGAGAATAAAGGTGCCTTTAAAGGTCAGGATATTCGTATGGCTAATGCTTGAGGAGAAGATTCTAACACAACAGACCCTTCTGACGAGAGGCTGTGCCATCCAAACAGGGTGCCACCTATGTCAGGCAGATCTAATAGAAACAAGGGATCATCTCATGTGGGATTGCGGATACTCTGTCAGGTTCTGGCAGGGATTGCTGGCGCACTACAATATCCACATCAGAGGAGGAACACATATCATGACGGTGTGGCTCGAAACGACCAAGGCATTACAGCCACGGGGGAGATCGCTGTGGGGAATTATTTGGGCGGCAGGAACATAGGCACTATGGAGAGAACGAAACAAAAGACTCTTTTCTAATAAAGAGAGAACGATCCCTCTCCTCATCAATGCCACGGCTTTAGAAATTGAGTTATGGAGAAATAATTGTTAGAGACTTCCACATTTTAATATTGCTTCATTTCAGCGATTTTGTAACTAGAGATGCTCACCTCGTTGTATAGCCCTAGAAGTGGGCTTAATTTACTATGCTTTTGTAATTACACTTTTTTTATCAATATATATGTTGTCGGCAATTTCCGACAACCATCAAAAAAAAGAAAAAGATGACCATGAACACCAAAATATAATATGTCGAGATAGCTCAAGGTTTACATATAGATGTCAATTAAAATAATTAGAATGGAAAGATAAACTCAAATATTTTATTACGAAAATGTGTCATCGACACTCAGTAAATAATATAATTTTCTTAAACGAATGTTAACTATTGTCTCGGAAATTTCATTCTGATAGGATTTATCATTTTTTATTTTAATTAATTCGTGCAGAGTTTACTTTTCAAATGTAAAGAATCCGTCCTGTTTCGAATGACCAAAATATTAAAATCTTAAACTGTGACAAAATATGTGCGACTTTTCTCTCGGGCGAGTGAAATCATTATTCCCAGTTTTTTTATAATAACCGAAAAAAAATACCAAATTTAATACTAACCTAGTTTTTAGACTATTTTCAAAAATAACCAAACCGTTCCAGAGGGGAGCGGCCTTCCCTCCATAGCAAACCCCCCCCCCCGGGGCGGTTTGCTATTTGGCCTATATTTAATGCCTTTCTCTCTTCTGATTCCTCACAATTCAATCAATCTTCTTCCAAACCGATCTCAACTCTCAAACAGTGTTCCGAGACGATTTTAGGCGATTTCTTCCAACAGTGACCGAGATATTTTTTTTGGCATACAGTACATGAGGTTACCATCATTTTGGTATGAAGAACTAAAAATATGGTTAAGCCAATTGGTCACAATTTCTTTGCAAAGGTCAGCTATTCGGAATTGGCAAAATAGTCAGCACTTGGAATTTTCTAAGCAAAGCTAAACAAAGGAAAACTAAAAGATGGTGGGACCACAGTACCTTTCATACTTGTCACAAATCTCGGAACAGTTGTGAATGACATAATAATGTGCCGCTTTGTAGTCCTTACCATCGAGAATAATTCGATTTTTACAACCAACGGGACGTCCCGCATTATAGAATATTGATAGTCATCCTTGCGATGGGTTACTCTTCGTAACTCGTTATTGGCCATTTCACTGTTTTTCTTCAAAAAAAATTGAGCAAAAGGTAGATATCTCTTTGACAATTGTAGCATCAACGATTAAACCCTCAACACGAGCTTTGTTCGTGACTCGCATCCTTTGTTCTTTGCTACGCCTAAAATTTCAAGAGTTGGTACGGGTAGTTAGATAGATATACTATTTTGGATCGATATCACAACCAATTTGTAAGTTAAGTGTTTCCTTATGTAATTAAATGAGGCTTGTGCAAAAAGAACAAACCTTTCACAATGGTACATCCATCGGGACCTTACCGGGCCACCCATTCTTGTCTCGTGGACTACATGCACCACAAGATGCTCCATTAAATCAAAGAAACTTGGAGGGAATTTTTTTTCCCTTTTGCAAATTGTGATGACAATATCATTTTCTAATTGGTAAATACTGGACAGTAAAAGCTCCTTGGCACATATCTCTCTAAAGAAGTTTGAAATCTCACATAGAACATTCAACACTTCCTTCGGGACAAAGTCTCGAAATGCGACCGGAAGTAGGCGCTTCATGAACACATGCAAATCATGGGCCTTTAGTCCAATTAGAGTGTTTGTTGTGAGGTTAACACACCTTGACTAATTCGATGCATAACTATCAGAAAACTTTACAATATCCTCGAGCCAATTCAAAACCTTCCGCTTTTGTTCTAGAGTAAGTGCGAAAGGAGTCTTTGGTTTTCTCATCTTTCCGGGGATGTCGAGGGTCGGGAGTTAGGTGCAAAGTGGCACGATCGCAAATGAGAGCCAAAAATTTTTCTTGATTTTTCATTATCCTTAGTTTTACCATCCATACTAAAGAGCGTGTATATCAAATTATCCATGAAATTCTTCTCCAAATGCATAATGTCAATATTGTGAGACAAAAGATTATATTTCCAATATGGTAACATCAAAAAGATACTCTTCTTTTGCCAATGGTGGGTAACGGCATAACCTTTAATTTGGTCTAATTTCTTGATAGTATACCGATTAATCGCTTGGCAGTACCATATTTGTCCGATGACCGCATACCGTTATTTACACCATTGGTCCATATACCAATACTATTGATGATTGGATCTGAATCTGCTACGATTCTTTAGCTATGAACAATACTCTAAAATTTCTGCATTTTCAAATTCAATTATTGAATTGTTTCGAGATTCGTGTACAGAAAAACAAGTTATTTTGAAATACATGCATAGAAAATATTGAACGGATTAATTTGAAAAAGTAGAAATTATAGAATTATTGTTCCTAAATTCAGATAGTAGTAGATTTATTTCCATCGATGATTACCATCGGTTCAGAAACCAAAGTGTGACTTTCAAAAGTCGGTGATGTGAGTATTTATTTTTATCGTAAAACATATATAAAATAGGAAGTGACTAATAGTCCCCCCATTCTATCCCCTAAATGTCCCCCTAACTAACTTATTCATAAATCTAACTAACTTATCTATAAAGTATGATGATGACCACTAACTAACTTGGATAAACAATAACTACTTTGGAGACCACTTAAATTTGAAAAAAATTACAACTAGCGTGAACATATATGAACACTTATGCACGCAAGTATTCTTAGATAATATATCAAGTATTCATACCTAAGACATCAAGTATTTACACAAAAAATTGGACATCAACTTTCTTTTCTCTCTAGTCACACACCCATCCTTTACACATTTTTAGAAGTGGGTTTTTTTTTTTTCGTTTAATCTCGTCAATGTTTCTAACAATCTATGAGAAATTTTATAAATCTAAAACCACGAACATTTTCTACGTAATTTTCTCTTTCAAATGAGATCCATGATGAAGTACTTTCGGGTTCTTTATTGTTCAAGTACTCATACCTCGACATACAAGTATTCATACTAAATTTAGAAAGTATTCATACTAAAAATATATAAAGTACTCATTCTATAACTTTGAATGTATCATTATTAGTAAATATACAAACTATAAAGTATTCATACTAAAACATGTAAATATTCACACTAAAACATTACATGTATACATATACTTATCAGCAAATATTCAACATATAACATATTCAAACTACAAAGTTACTATAAAATATTCAAACTACAAAGTATTCATACTAAAACATATAAAATATTCATACTAGAACATTAAAATATTCATACTTACGCATTGAAGTGTGAATTTTTATGTTGTAAAATATTCCTGAAAAATTCCTAAATGATTTACACCTCGTCGAGCAAGTATTTACATCTCGTAATGTAAGTATTCATACCTAAAATACAAAATATATTTCTAAAAAAACTGTGCACAAGTACGAATGCCTATACACGCAATTATTAATATATAAGATATTAAGTATTCATAACTAAGATATCAAGTATTTTTAATAAAAATATTAACGTCAAGTATTCATACTTATACATTGAAGTGTGAATTGTTATGTTGTAAAATAACTTTAATTAGTTAATTTGTTTGATGCTTGAACATATTGATATATACTGAGGAAAGTATTCATACTTATACGATGCACAAGTACGAATGCATATGCACGCAAGTATTAATATATAATATATCAAATATTCATACCTAAGATATCAAGTATTTATAATAAAAATATTAACATCAAGTATTCATACCTAAACATTGAAGTTTTAGTAAAAATATTAATATCTAAAATTTTAAGTATTCATACTTACGCATTGAAGTGTGAATTGTTATGGTGATAAATCAGTTAATCTATTTGGTGCTTAAATGTATTGATAGGTACTGGAGAAAGTATTCATACCTATAACTAAAGTATGAATGTATTTGATGCTTGAAGTATGAATTGAAAATATTATAGTCCAGCAATTATACAGATCAAAATTTTCTTGAGATTCATGTGAATCAATTCAGCATTCTCTGCATGAACGCACCGTTTGTGTTTAGATACAGACCATCCGATCATAATCCGGACCACTCAAGTAATGCATGAGATCTTTAATATCTGTGCAAATATAATGTAAGTATTCACATTATAAGATTGAAAGTATTCACACTACAAGGTATGAATACTTGCTCGACGAAGTATAAATACTTGCATGTTGAGGTATGAGTACTTGAACGACGAAGAACCCGAAAGTACTTCATCACAGATCTCATTTGAAAGAGAAAATTACGTAGAAAATATTCGGGGTTTTAGATTTACAAAATTCCTCGTAGATCGTTAGAAATATTGATTAGATTAAACGGAGAAAAAAAACCCACTTCTAAAAACATGTAAAAGATGAGTGTGTGACTATAGAAAAAAGAAAGTTTATGTCCAGTTTTTTGTTTAAATACTTAATATCTTAGATATGAATACTTGATATATTATATAGGAATACTTGCGCGCATAAGTGTTCATACATGTGCATATCAGTTGTAATTTTTTTCAAATTTAAGTGGTCCCTCAAGTAATTAATGTTTCTCCTAGTTAGTTAGTGGTCCCCATTGTACTTTTTTATGGATAAGTTAGTTAGGGGGACATTTAGGAGACTAAATGGAGGGGGACAAAATCTTTACTCTATAAAATAACACAAATCTATTTTAATGTAGTTATTTATTTATAGTAAAATATATTAAAAAATTCTCTATAAATAATGATTTCACTCGTCCGAGAAAAGTCGCATATATTTTGTCACAGTTTAGGATTTTAATTTTTTTGGTCATTCGAAACAGGACGAGTTCTTTACATTTGAAAAGTAAACTCTGCACGAATTAATTAAAATAAAAAATGATAAATCCTATCAGAACGAAATTTCCGAGACAATAGTTAACACTCGTTTAAGAAAAATATATTATTTACTCAGTGTCGATGACACATTTTCGTAATAAAATATTTGAGTTTATCTTTCCATTCTAATTATTTTGACATCTATATGTAAACCCTGAGCTATCTCGACATATTAATTATATTTTGGTGTTCATGGTCATCTCATTCTTAAACTGCAAACTTATAAAATTACTAGTTGTTTCTGTCGAATTCAACGATATACATAAATTAAAAATTTTGATCGATCAAGTCATATATAACAGGTCCGAAATTTTTAAATATACCCTGCTAAAAAATAAAATAAAGTAAACTATTGATTTATGAGAATTCGAGATTTATTCAAGCCGCCAATTGCGTTGAACTGTTTAATTAATATAATTAACTTCGACAAAATCTGAACACAGCTGGTTATCATGCATGCATGGTCCATCTTGATATATAGTTTAATTTTCCGAATGTACAAGTCTTAATTATATATATTATTTTCTTTGCGTAACATTTGAAATTTGAACACCGAGTGATAAACTGATATATCTTAATAATGCAGGATTAATTCGCCAAAAGTTATCTGACGAAAGACGTTAATAGTTAGCAAATGCTACGTACTTCGAAAATTGGGGGATTTTCATGTATACTCCTCAAAAACTTCAAAAATTACGTATACCCCCTCTAAATTTCATAATTACATATTTTCTCCTCTAAATTTTAAAACGTCACATATTTACCCGTTTTAGTATTTTTTATATTATAACTCTTTTAATTTTATAAAATACCCATTTTACCCTTTAATAATTAAAAACATGGTTCGTTGGACATCTAGACCGTTCAAAAGCACATTGAGATTTGTGTCAGCAAACCTCATTTCCACTAATGGAAGTGTTTTGTTAATATATCGTAACAGATCTAGTAGGACCACTAATGTAAAAATCAAAATATAAACGGGCAAACGCATTCAAAACAAATTAAAATATCACTTTTTCACCTCATTAACTAAATAACAAGACATACAAATAAAAATAATAAAAGCAATATCTTTTGTATTCTATATATAACAAAAGGTATATACACAATTTCTCATCATAAATATCATTTTTAATAAGTATATAACTAGCTAATAATTGCTCAAACATTATCATTTGAAATGTCACGCAAATAATTTCATCATCAAGAAGAAAATAGAGTAAATTGAAGTAGAAATGAGTGCTAGAATATAATCAATAAAATTACAATCCATTTTTCATGCAGCAAGAACGAAAAAGAATATCGGAACTTAAAACGAATGTAGTTATTCATTGATTTGCTTGTTCACCAGTTCTTTGCCTTTTTTTTTTTTTTTTTTTTGCCTAATCTCCTTTAATTCTACCATGAGTTATTAATGAAAAAACTGGAGATGCATAATTACAGAGAAATGAAATAACGTCTACGTACGCCAATAAAATATTTATTATGTTCAATATTTTATTAAGAAAAAGAAAAGGTCAAGTCCTCCTATTTTAATATTAACCTCAATTGTTACAGATTTTGTGGGTTTTGAGAAGTAATCCACATGGATATAGCCCGTTCAATATTAACAGAATATTATTTTTCTGTACTTGTTAGAACAGATAACCAACGTTGTATATTCAAATATAGGATAGAATGATTCTACCTAATATAATATGAAACCGGTTTAGATAATCTAACGGATCAAGGATAATGTGCATATTAATTATATTCTACTGATGTGCATATTATTTTTCTGTACTTCTATAACTAGGACTTAGAAACAGTTGCAGCTCCCATAGACTTTCCTCCAATTGTCTAGCATCTTCAAAAAAAAAAAAAAATGAAAAGGCAAGTTCTTTGGCTGACGAGCAAATAAAAATTCTGGTGAACAAATTAATGAAGAGAAGAATTACTTGATATGAAATGTCACAATAAGGAATTAGAAGTAGCAAGATTCATACCTTATGTCCAGAATTCCATACTGAACTTGAAAAAAATTACTCAAATGGAACTTTTCAGAGCCTTAGGCATGAAGGTGGCAAGGTGTGTAGATTTTATGTCATGAAATACATGCAAGATCTAGTCACTACGCAATTTGACATTTTTTTCTAATGTATGTATTTTATGATTAAACTTAATTCATTTTTCATATAACTTGAACAAATTTTACTTCTTAATTTGTATTCATGCAGTGTGATTTTCCGACCACAAAATATATATCGACACAACTTCATGCAATAACACATAAAATTGTGTAAATTTTTCTTGGACAACTTCTAAACTATTTACAAAAAATGCAATGTCGTTTATTTGATATGCATATTTTGTTATGTCCATGTTATGTAAATTTTGTTATAGTGAGGTCTTTTGTGAATGAATATGTTATGTTGTTAAATTGTATGTTACTTTTGTTTATGTTGTCTAATTTATTTGCATGACTATTTGTTGTCAATGAATGTCGAATAGCCCCAATACAAACAGAATTATGCCAAAAAATTTATGTCAACACTAACTGTTTTTCAGATCCACATGTCGGTATATAACGCCAACAATGACTGTTTTTAATATCTACACCGATTTTTTTTAAATAGTCAGTGTTGAGGACTTTCACTGATTGTTTTTCAATAAAAACAGTCAGTGTTGAGGACTTTCACCGACTATTTTTCAAGAAAAACAATCAGTGTTGATCACTTTCACCAACTGTTTTTTTTTCAAGAACAGTCAATGTTGATAACTTTCACTGACTGTTTTTTTTCAAAAACAGTCAGTGTTGACGACTTTCACTGACTGATTTTGAAGAAAAACAGTCAGCGTTGATGACTTTCACTAACTGTTTTTTAACCGTCAGTGTAGGTTACCTTCACTGACTGTTTTTTACCCATAAGTAAAGGTATACCTACACTAACGGTGACATCACTGACGCCACAATAACAGTCGGTATAGGGGTATTTTAACAGTCTGTGAAGGAGTTTTTTGTACTAGTGAAGAGGCCAAACATTTCTATAAATACCATGCACTAACCAACATATACATCTCATTGCAAGCTCAACTTCTCTCTAATATCATGGTTTTGAAAATCGGCCGATTCCGGTCCGATTTTTACCCGAGTTTCTCACCTGTACGATTTTTTCAGCAAAACTCGGATGAACAGTGTCTGACTCGGCCGAGTTTGGCAGTTTTTCAATTAAAAAAAATTATAACAGTTTTTATATATTGTATGTTTAGGCACGGGTTAGGCATTGCTTAGATAATGCAAGAATGATTTTTTAGGCACTGCTTTGACGAAAAAACAAAATATTTGACAGCATATTTGTAGACCAAAGTAACTTAGTACATTGCTATATTAGACAACATATTTGGTTTTATGTTAGAACAGTAAATAATGCATGTGACTAACCAGTATATTAGTGCATTGCTATAGTTTAGTTTTTTCTTCTTTTTTTGATTTGTCTAAAGTAAAAGTTACTTTTATATTATATAAATTGGAGACCAAACTTCATAAGTTCACAAAACACAAATTTGTACAATCCATATGTTGGATATGAGGATATTAATAATTTTTTATTTGACACTACATTAATGTCTTTCTTTTTTAGTTATGTACAACAATATTCTTATTCGTATTTTAAAACAGAGGACGATGAGATGATCTAGCTAGCTTGGTATAGCTTCTGGCAATAAAAAGTGTGTTTAATTTTTAATGCTTGTATTATATTATATAATTAGTGAATTATTTGAGTGTAATGTTTTGCAAATTATTTCTTACGTTTTGAACCTTTTGTTTACAAAACAGACTTTCTGCCAAAAAAATCCGAGTTTCCGAGTCAATTTGGCCGATTTCGGCCGATTCATCCGATTCCGATTTCATGGTCAAAAATCCGATTCCGATTTCGATTCCGAGTTTCATAACCATATCTAATATATAGAATTGATAATTCAATACCTCAAACCTCTTATGGCATTTTCTTATCGTTGCACTGTCACTCTTCTTGTTTTGCTTGCCTTTAGTCCATTCAAAAGAGACCCCATCTCCATAACAGCAGCTGATGATTCTTTGTTGTCAGTTTTTGGGAAATGGATTAGCGATAATGGCCGAGTTTATGGATCTGCAACCGAAAAACTACGAGTTCGTCCAATCCATGAAAAATCAACCAGGACTGACATACACTGTAGACCTTAACTCTTTTGCAGATTACAAGCTAGAGGAGTTTCTGCAAAAATACTTAATATACAAAAGCAGTAGTTCTGAAACATCAACTGCTTTCAAGTATGGAAGTGTGACAGCAATTCCTTCTTCTATCGATTGGCGCACTCTCGGTGCTGTGACTCCCATTAAAGATCAAGGCAAATGTGGTGAGTTAAAAATAAAACTTCAATAGAAGCATATTTTGTCTGTTTCACAAATGAACTCTAAAAATACAGTGTTAATTAATTAGACTGCACCTTTTCGTACTGCAACTTCAAGTCTTCAACGCAGTTTATTATCTTTTTCAGAAAAATGTGAGTCAACACAGTTTATTTTCTTGTTTTTTTAAGGTTAACACAGTTTATTATCTATGTACTACAATCTTTTCTTTTGCAAGAAATTGCAAATTACCATAGGATATAAATGCCTCATCGTTTCAACAAATTTTAAATAGTGGTCACTTGTGGTATAGAAAAAAAGCCAAATATTCTTCTTCCCACTACAAAACTCTGCCCCTTGAAAAAAATGTACGCCGGACTTCTAGGAGTTTTATTTATTTTAACCATAATTCGACTTCTGCATAAGAAAGAGCGATATATAAGCTCCTACCAACTGTCTCAAAAAAGAAAAAGAAAAAGAAAAAAAGAATACTTAATAATAAGTATATATTTTATTGAAGGTTGGAAGCTTTAAATAAGTATATATTGAATCTAAATATATCTCCATTCTTATATAATTCACGTAGTTGTTCTAATCCCCCAACGACTGAGATTGAAGGATAAATTTTTGAATTTAATATCAGCCCTCCAATCATAAAATATATCATTGTTTTTGTTAAATGTATTTATTTTATGTGTAGAAGTCTAACTTTAGTTAAAAATATATTCGCCACACATACTGCTATATAGTTTGTCACAATTAAAATTGAATGAATCATAGCGATTTGTTTTCTAATTTTATGGGAAGTGGTATAAATATTTTCTTTTTTTGTTTCTAATTAATTGTTGCTATCAATTATGGAAGAAAAATTCATGCCTACAATTTTTTTTAATTTAAATAATTCCTACATAACAAAGTTGCTCATTCTACATAGATTGGAAGAAGAAAGTATAGAATTTCGCAACTCCAAATTAATTAAAATTTAGAACAGTTAGAACTAATTTTTTTGAATCATTAATTGATGGGGGTAATTCATTGAGATTGGTCAAAAAATATTGGTAGAACTAATTAATCTTTATTTGATTCAATGGAAATTATTCGGATTAAAAAAGAGAGTCAAAGTTTGATAGTTCCAATATGTGCAATTAAAATTATGAAAAAGAATATAATATGTTAAAATTTGGATCATTTTCAATTGAGGAGTCATTGACTAATATTTAAAATTAAATAAATATTTTGTAATTTTCTAAGTATTTCATTTGTGAATTAAAATAGATAGTTTCATTTTGGAAAAATCGTTTATTGTATTTTGTGCTAAAATATTAATCTTTAATAAGATAAAATAACTTGGTTTATATTGTAATCATGATCATATGGATAAAAGTAAAAAATAATTGCATTTTTTATTTATAATTTTTATATATATACAAGATCTGTCATTTATACTGTTAAGCATTTGAATTTTTTTGTAAATAACATGGCAAGAGACTCTCTCTGGTGCTTATTTGGTGAATATATGTGACGACATATAGTCAGATTTGAACTTTTCTCGATTTTCATGTTGCAATTCAAAGGAATTACAATTTTATTGAGAATAATGGATTGAGAAACAATTCCAAATCAAATATTTTTTTTATTATAATAATTTAATTTCAAATAAAAATTGGAAGAAAAATTTATTGAGGGCAAAGTTGGTAGAAAAGAGAGAAAAAAATTCTTAGCTCTCAATAATATAATTCTTCCTTTCAATATAGTGTTTTCCATCTCTGATTCCTGTAATTAATTTATTTTTTATTTCTTCGTTTTCTTTGTTTCATTTCTCCTCTTCTTCTATATTTTCAATTGTGAAAATAAAAATTGTTCAATTTTTATGCATCTGTAGAGAAAATAATTTTTTCTGATATGCTATATTCATTGTGTCAAGGGAAAAAATAATTTTTATTATGGCTATTGTATCTCTGCAAATTGATAAAATAAGGTATGAACCATATTAATTTAATATTTCTAATTTTATTATTTTATTATATATTTTCAATTTGAGGAATTATAATCTAATTTTCATATTTTGTTTGTTCATTTCCATAAATGTTGGACTACATCGAACTGGATTACACTAGCAATGATACTTTAAGAAAAAAAAATTCATGTTATATTTGATCTGTTGTTTTCATTTGTTGTTGTTTCTTTTATTATTATTTATTATTTGAATTTCCATTTTTTTATTTGTCTTTAATATTCATTTAAATATATTTTTTCTTAATTTTGTGTGAATGTCAAACAAAAAGATCTCTTCATATTCTATTCAATCTTATAATATATCCCCGTTGCAACGCACGGGCACGATCCTAGTAAATATATATATATATAAGTATGGCTAAATTGCTACCGGTAGTACTTCGACTGAAGTGCTAACGGGGTCATATTTTAGTACTCAATGTTCAAATAGTAAATCCAAACTGTTAGATGTTTGATCTATATTAAAATGTGCTTGGAGACCAAATTTTACATTTTTTGAAATTTTTTTACTATTTATTAAGCTGGTTTGAAAACCGCTGTTTTTCAATGTTGCAGAAACTTAATAAAAACAGCAGTTTTCAAACCAGCTTAATAAATAGTAAAAAAATTCTAAAAAATGTAAAATTTGGTTTCCAAGCACATTTTAATATAGATCGAACATCTAACAGTTTGGATTTGTTGTTTGAACATTGAGCACTAAAATATGACCCCGGCAGTACTTCGGTCGAAGTGCTACCGGTAGCAACTTAGCCATACTCATATATATATGTGTGCGCGCGCGCGCGCGCGAGCGCTTGTTGGGCATTCTCGTCTGTGGCTTCAATTGAAGGAATAAATCAAATCAAGACAGGCCAGGCCGCCTTACAAGTCTATCGGAACAAGAATTAGTTGACTGTGTTGCCGGTAATAATTGTGATGGAGGAGATATGCCGCCTGCCTTTACCTGGGTGGTTAAAAATGGAGGCATTACAATGGAGGAAGACTACCCTTACACCAGTGGTTCCACAGCCACCAATGGTATATGTTCTTCTTCCAAAACCAAAAATCATGCTGCCACCATCACAGGTTACCAACGTATCCCGGCTAATAATGAAACGGCTCTCGCAAATGCTGTCGCTTACCAGCCTGTGTCCGTAGGCATTGATGCAAACAGCACTGCATTTATGTTATACTCGGGCGGGATTTTTACAGGTACATGTGGACATAATCTTGATCATGCAATTACTATAGTTGGTGATAACAATACTGTTGGAAACAAGTATCAAATAGCAAAAACTCTTGGGGGACATCCTGGGGTGAATCTGGCTACATTCGGATCCAAAAGGACATTTCTAGCTCTGCTGGCCTGTGTGGGCTTGCCATGGATAGGGCTGTCAAAAAAGCTCGTAGCTCGTGGCTCGCTCGTGACTCACATCTGGCTCGATCGGTAACAGCTCGGGCCAAAATTAACGAGTTTGAGCTGGGGCCCAACTGGGCTAGGCATCAATTTGTGAATTTGTATGAATTTGTGTATTTTATACTGTCAAGCTTGGTCCAGCTCGGTTCAGCTCGGTCCAAAAAGGTTTGTAAAATTTATTTTCTTCTTAAAACAAGGTCCAACCAAACCCAGTGAGCCAGTTTATCAGCTCGCGAGCTGGCTCGGTCTGGCTCGTCACGAGTTTGAGCTGAGATTTTAGCTCGCGAGCTGTTAACGAGCTGGCTCGCTAACAGCTCGGTCCAGAATTAACGAGCTGAGCTAAGGTCTAGCTCGGCCCAAGCTAGCTCATTTATAGCCCTAGCCATGGATGCCTCCTAT
>CAXKVW010001262.1:0-42491 GCA_964058825.1 Carex arenaria | reverse complement strand
TTTCTTTCATTTAATTTCAAGGAAATTAATCTTTAATTTCTACCCCAGCTGGTGATTTGGGTTTATAATTATTAATTTTATGATAGAAACATGCTAAAAGAAAATACAGACGAGTTTAAATTTTTCTCATATATGCTAAAAACATATGTAGACATGTTTGAATTTTCTTACTATAGTAAGTTGTTTCTTTTTTCAAGAAATTCCTAAAAAACTTGCTAATTTAAGAAGAAAAATAAATTGAATTAAGAAAAAATATATATAAGGGTAAAGTTTTCTATTAATTAGATCATTTGAATTGTGTCGTGCTGATAACAATAATTTTAGTGTTAATATCAGCACCCGTAAAAGCCTGTGATTTTCAGATTTGAAAGGTTATAAAACGTTGAACAATTCCAAATTAAGTAATTAATGAGTTATTTTAATTAACAGGGAAACTTGGTTATTTGTCACTCTAAAACCTTCAAATCTAAAAAATGCCACCACAAAACTATAAATCTGAAAAATGCCACCCTAAACTTAGTTAATTCTTAATTTTGTCACAAATACATAATTTTTATACTTTTTTTTATTAAAAATTAACTGAAAAATACAGTTTTGAGATACATATTTCTGTATTTCCCTATATACCCTTCAGACCCCTCATTATAAGTATAAAAATTGTGTATTTGTGGCAAATTTAAGAATTAACTAAGTTTAGAGTGGCATTTTTCAAATTTATAGTTTCGTGATGGCATTTTTCAGATTTGAAGATTTTAGAGTGACAAATAACCAATTTTCCCTAATTAATATTATATTTGATAGTTATTGTCAGTTTGTCACCACCTAGTTAAGAAACTTGGGAACACTCATTAAAAGAACTAAAAGAACTCTTATTATATAATTAGCTTAATTTCAGTACTTGATCAAAATTTATTCAAATATAGTGTAATTAAACAGCAAGAAATAATTGCAATTACGTAAATATGTAATGCCATGAACAATTTCACACAGTTCTGAACTAATGGCATTATTCAAACCTATGTATTGAATTATGTGATATAAATACAAATTACAAGAGTCTGCTTTAATTTTATTTTGAAGAGTGTACAAAGTTTTCCCTCTTAATGAAAATAGCAGACCTGTTCCAATTAAATGTAGAACTTTCAAAGAAAGCATATACGCAGCATTTATACTTTGCTTTCATTTATTTATTCAAATTTCTTGACTTCGCTTGATCTGTAACTAAATAAAAAGGAAAACGTACAAAAAACAAAAAGAAAGCTCAAAAGATCCAACAAAGGAATAGTTTATTGAAGATTGTGTTTTAAGGCGTCGAATAATTAGATTCAGTCATGATCAGTTACATATATTTACTGTTAGGTACTTAATAATTTATAACCAAAAGGTTTCATCTTTTGACCTTTTGTTGTATAGTAATTCCAGAAGCTCATAGTACACTATTCTTGACAATTAATTAATTAAGGAAGCATGGTACTATTTTGATAGCAAGATTTTGATTATCTTTATATACCTAATTTGTGCTTGAACTCTTTTTCTTATCTTTTTTCACAATGAATGCATTCATAACCTATCTAATTAAGAAAGAAAGAAACAAGAAAATATATATTGCAATGGGATAAATAATATAACTCAAAAGGAAAATACAAAGGTGGAATCTTTTTTTTTTAATGATTCATCCTTAATTATTAACGTCTATATGCTATTTTCATTATTTGCTCATCTTTCAAAAGGAATATTTGGTGGCCTTATATGCTTATACTCTTGTCAATGGGCTATCCCACTTAAAACAATAAACATACAAACACAAAAAGAACATAACATATTGTTAAATTATGATTGTGTATTTTGTTTTTGCATTGAAAAATATTTCCATAAACTTGTAATTTTAGGTGCATTTATTGTTTTCTTACGAGTTACGAGAGCATATTTATTTATCTCTCTCTAATTATTATTTTTATGTGTGCATATATTGTTCAGATAGATAATGATGAGAAAAAAAGTTCAAGGACAAATTGAGTACATATAAAGAGAGAAGAAAATCCTCAACTCTCAGTAATCAAAATCGATCATTGTGCTCTCAAAATAACACCACCCATGAGAAAACTATGTAAATTAATGTGCCTATCACTTTATGCATTAAAGAAGTTAAATTTGCCATTCATAATGTTTTTGCCTACTCAAACTAGCATCTGTATCACATTAATATAATTAAGTATAATTAAAATTTACAATTAACTCCGCTGAGTTAAACATATATTATGTACAATCTTTTTGCGAACTATATATATATATATATCAGCAATGTCAGGATTTAATTCCACAAGCAGCCAGTGAAAAAAAATTATGAAGCATCATCCAAATATTTCTAAAATTAATATTGGAGGCAAGAAATTTATCCAAAGCTGCTTTTATTAAGTTTGTATTTTATCCAATCCTTTTGAATTACATGACTATACATTTAGCTCATCTCCTGATGTACAATTTAGCCAAATTAACATATTAATTTACAACTTAGTTACTAACCTCAAGAAAGAGAAGCCAATATTCAAAACTTCTAACCTAAATACAAATTAAGACAATATCATCTAAAAAGATGTCAAATTAATTCACAAAACAATTCAATTAAGAAGGATAATAAGCCTTGAGTTGAGGAGACAAGCATGGAGATGCTCTCCAAACCCTACAATGCAAACTTAGTATTTCCTTGGCCTTCTCTTTAGCCTTTGTGCTACAATCCATTTGAAGCACCATAAACAACTTTGCCACAACTCCAAGTTGCACCATTTCTTGCAAAACAACCGGTGTAGCCGAGTATTTCGCCACCAAATTCAGAATCCTAACTGAACTCTCCGTAGAATTATGAGAAACCCTAAAAATCTTCTTCGACACGAGTGCGATCCCTGCATCATGCAGTATGAATTGTGACCTTCCCTCGGCACACCGACATAGTTGTTCGAGTGCAAAAAGCATCAGCTCACACACTTTTTTGTCCCGCTCATCTAGAAGCATATCTACTAGCAATTGCACTGCACCGGCCTCAACTACCTTAACACGGTTCCTCCCCCATGGACCGAGTCTACACACCACTTGCAATGCGGCTTTGACAGCTTTCGAAGAGACTTGATCTTTAACAACCCTGACAATCTCTTGTATAAGCTCTGAACGAACCAAAATCATACGTGCCGGTGACATCACTTGAACAAGAGATTTCACGAGAAAAACTGCGTAAGCTCTAGATTGGTAGTTTGATTTAGCCATGATTGTTGTCAGTATATCCATGAAACCCTCATTTCTTTCCAGAACACTGATCAACACCTTGTCAGAAAGTTTGAGAGAATGTAACAAATTAAGTGCCTCCTCGCATGGGGTTGTCATAGCGATACTACTAGTCGACTCTAACACATCTTCTTCCGACCACAAGTGACCTTCATTGATTTTGTCTTCTAAGGTGTGATTTTTTATTAATGAAACCAAATAATCCATCACTTCGACACATTCTTCGATTAACCGCTTGTTGCGTTCTCCTTCCAATATTAAACCTCGTAGCTTTCGGAGGGAAATTACTGTATTATGTGGCTTCTTGGCATCTTCTAATAAGGATATAATCTGAGATTTATTCATAGGAGGTTTCGGTGTAGGGAAACGCTCTATGCCGTCAGATGCATGAGTAACACACCACGCCTGGATCAAACGACGCAAGTTGTGGTTTGGAGTGATTAAATCAGGGTCAGTTATCGGTTGATTGGTCGCGGGACATGTTTGGTGTTTCTCAGTGAATATCCATCTTTCGATCGAGGAGCGGTCATATGTCATGCCAGTCGAGAGAATCACTGGATCTCGCATTATTTCAAGAGAGATCGGGCAAAGAAAATATGATGGAATTTCTACCGGCGAGATCTCCATTGATACTATGTATATAGCTTAGTAAAAGAGGTGCTATGAGATGGAAGGAATTGATTAGAATCAACGAAGTGTGTGATTTTCTTGTACAAGAACAGAGGAGAAAATAGCAAGAATTAATAAGAATTGCCTTAAATCAAGAAATTTTGTTGGGTCTTTCTTTTGATGGTGTGGAGATATGGAAGGAAGCGTGTTTTTTTTCTAGTTGAGAGGTACCAGGGATGGTGTGCGGGTCTTTTATAGGAGAGAGAAACAGAGAGAACTCTCGACGCTGCAATGAAATTTGGAACTTTTCTTCCTAGGACCTGGTGTATTTAGTATTTCATTGTTTATTGTCTTGCATTTACGTCCTGGTACTTTGCCTATTTATAAAGAAATTATGTGGTTAAAACTATAAGTATCCAGTCAATGCTCCTCTATAATATTATAGTACATGAAGTTATGTTGTTTTCACTTTTATTATTATTTTTGGGTCAATATTGTTCTCATTATTTTTTTTTAATGAATGTTTGTTATATATAATCTGCCTACGGCCGGGCTTTTTTCAAAGAAAAAGTTCTCATTATTATTTTTTTAATGAATGTTTGTTATATATAATCTGCCTACAGGATTTTTTCAAAGAAAAAAAATGTTTCAAAACACATGTCATATTATGTTATTAATTATTGTTATAATTATTATCTTGATTGTTTTGTTTATCTCCACACTATTCAAATTCTAACTAATCTTTATATATACTCTTATTAGAGTAGCAAGATGGATATCCTTTTTTCTATCAAGTGAAAAATTATTTGTAGAAGACATTATAATTTCTCTAAAAAGATTGTTGTTGGTAAGTAGAATTTATTTTTCAAATTATTTATATGACTAACTGCATAAACTTTAAGCAATTTGTGCTTCTTTTAATATATGATTTATAATTATTAAGAATACTGTATTTTTTTTTTATAATTATTACAACAATAATCTAATAATCTGTAATCTAACAGAACGGTGCAACTGAAGATCATGCTTTATCGGCTAAAAGATTGCATCAAAAAAGTGAATCATTTAAAGTTATTGTTCGGTATACAAATACTTAATATTTCAGGGTTATATGTAAAAAGTTGTCCCAAATTATTTCGTTGCCAGATTCGGAATCGGAAGGAGGAGAGAACGCACAAAAGAAGTAATAATTAAATGAAAAGAAAAATTAAAAGAAAGGAGAAATATATAAATATTGACATGCATACGAAGTCGGTAGTTCTGGAGAAATGTTTCTTGACCATGAAAAGTTCTCTTCTTTGACTTTCTCCTTCTCCAGCCTCATATTTTACTTTTACTTTTCCATTTTTTTCAGTATTTATTTTATCATGCATTTATTACGCGCCGAGTTGATCGAACTAGACAAGAATCAAATCAAGATCATTAATTAGCCACGATCTAAAGCCCAAAGTTCCCGTGGCTTATGGCTAGATGCATGAAATTTAATTTGCAAAAGTCAAATCGCGCCATTTTGATTTAGAAAATTATTATATTAATATAAATTAGTCTATCGATGATCTTGGCTGTGGTTTTGGCAAAGTCAGGCAGAAGAAAAAATAGAATGAAATAATATTTTAAAATATGACATATATAATAGTATAATTATTCTTTAGTTTTTTCTTGGTTTTACTCTTTAGCTTTTTACTTGGCTTTTAGGTATTTTGTCTAGTTTTACTTGTATTCCGCTATTCTTGTATGAACATTTGGATTTCGTAATGAAGCTGGTGGTATCTCCACTTTTTTCAAAAAAAAAATTAGTATAATTATTTTAAATACAAGTTTAGTTTTTCTAATTTAAAAAAAAAATGACAAAAGAAACATAGTTTGAAGATTAAAAATTTAATTAGAAGTAAGTTATTGTCGGAACCAACTCCGCTACTCTCCAAATAGGAGAGCAGGATCCTGCTATTTCAACCTCAGTCATTTATCTGTGTTGAGATTTGTGTATAAAAAATTTCAACAGTTGAGATTAGAATAGCAGGGTCAACCCTGCTATTCCAACCTCAGTCATTTATCTGTGTTGAGATTTGTGCATAAAAAATTTCAACAGTTGTGATTGGAATAGCAGGGTCCTACTCTCCTATTTGGAGAGCAGTGTAGTCAGACTCGCTATTGTCTTCAGGAGTGAATGTGGCGAATGATATTATATCAAGTCAAAATCTAAATTAAGAATGCTTATAAATGTGATGTTAACTGTTAAACGTATATATAGCTCCAATTGAATATTATTAATTCAGAGTTCAAGGTGCATAGGTGCATCAAATATCAATAAGTTGGAGAGATCAACGGATAATTAAAATTGTTGAATAAACGGTATAATTAATATGCACACAGTTATTTTCGTTAATTACAATATCTGTGCCTAAATTATTGGATCAAAAGCAATATATATTTATAATATCTTGATTTTATAAATGTATTAGAAGAATAAAAATAGTTTTTGGATAATCTTGGCTGTGGCTACTCTTGAAATTAACACCCAAAATTTTAAAAATGAACTTTCATGTTTCCATGTAGCTATAATTAATTAATGTATTATCATAATTGATTAGTTCCATTCCAACTTGCACAAATTTTGATCAAGTCTTGAAAAGTCAATGCTCAATTTGTTCCTGCTACCTGCCTGTTAAAAAAGGGAATTTGACTTCTTGGAATAATTACCATAAAATGTCAACGGTCAACGCTGATAGACTTATACATAGCGAGAATAAATTGCCAATAAATGTGTATAGTTACGCTTGCTTTATTTAATTTGTGGGAACGAGTTGGTAATAAATTAAGTGTTAAAATATTTGATAATTTTCATAATCTAATTATAGCACGAAAATTGCTAAAAGGCCAAGGAAAATTTAATAAAAGCCTGTTGTTTATTTTTTAGTCTGCACTTTTTGTTATAGCTTACAGAATTTGAAATTTTGTATTTAAATTATTTTGTCGTAATATTGAACTTACCTCTTTTTCGATTTGACTCCAAAAAAAATGTATTGCATAAATAATTTTATTTTTTTAATTGTATTTGACTATAATTTTTTAATTTTATTTGACTTCAAATGACGAATCCGAACTGTTGAAGCTCTTCTATCTTATGAGAGATGCATCTACATACAAAAAAAAGTTAACTTTCGAATTAATTTAGTATGAAGTCAAGCGGTCAAAAGTAGAAGGTTTATAAATTAATTTTAATGCATTTATTTTTTGAACATTTTTTTACCACTTGACTCTATACAATCAATTCAAAATTTTAAATTTTTTGTACGTAGATGCATCACTCGTAATGTATAAGATTTGCAATGATTTGGATTCGTCATTTGAAGTCAATCTGATAGATTTTTAGAGTTAAGTTTACAAAGAGACTTGGTGAACTTAAGAACACCCTAGTTTTACTCGTTTTGTCCGTTAGAAACTTATATTGTATTCTTTTTAAATATTAAATCTTAATTTTTCACTTCGAAGAATTAAGTCCACATATTGAGGCATTTGACATATGGATGTGAAATAGAGGAATAGTCTCAACAAAGCGTACGTAGCCTATCTCTAGAGGGTCCGGATCCTCTAAAGTAATCCAATTTTTGAGTTTTGGATCGAAACAGTTCAATTCGAATCAGACGTTCTATCTCGAACAATTCATCTCGAGATATGTGATCCATCTCGAATCTGACGTTTCATCTCACGCGTTCATCTCAAATCGAACAGTTCCAATTTAAAACTCAAAAATTGAGTTACATTACTGAATCTCGATTCATCTCTAGACGGAGGTCTAGGAGAAATACGCTTCGAGTTATTGGACGTGTAGAAATAAACGTAAAAACAACAGTTTCTATTCAAGAGACTTCTGGTGTAAGATATAAAGTTTACATTTATTTCTGATTCGTATTAACAAACAATTATTAATTACTAAGCTTTTATCATTTTACATGTAAAAAAACATAAATGCATATAAATAAATAAACATTACTTTTTAATAATTATATACTTTGACTTGGCAGATAAATAACTGGAGCTAATAAATAAGAGAGTGAACAGTTAAATTGGCTCGAATATTATTAGCCTACCGTTTTCATAAAAACATATATTAGTTTGGATTTTCCATATTAGATTGAGACTATGGTAATATGCATATCACAGGTTGATTTATAATACGAGTCAGTATTTCCGTTTTCAAAATTTTAATGGTCAATCCGAACCGTTCAACATAATTCCTATATGAATATCTACTTGCAAACTGAATTTTATATTTTTTTAAATATTTTACTATTTTTTAAGATAGGTAGAAAATCACTTGATCTGAAAATTCTGAGCCATCCAAAAATAATTTTGAACGATTTGGATCAATCATTAAAATTTTAAAAATAAAAATATTAATTCTTATTTGAAAATAAATCGCAATATGCATAGTAACATATACTCACTCTTTTTATGAACTTAAAATAAGATAACACTACTTTTTGAGGTGATGTCAAATTAATTGTCAATCATAAAACACGTGAAGTAGACTAAAAGCTGGTTCAATATTTTATTTATATAATTTTCCACCAAATCATCAATTCAATTGCAATTATCACGTGACAAAATAAAAATATAGCATCCGTAAAGCTTATTGGCAGAGCAGCTGTTGATGACTTCAGCAAAACCTCGTTAGGCAGATTTCAGATCTGCTGAAATCCAAAAAGTATGAACAGTAACTCTGAAATCTCTGAAATTCACGATCCAGTCGTCCAATTTTTTCTATGCACGCATCTCAAAATAGCTGATTTTTTGTGCACGCATCTCAAAACAGTTCAATAGCTGGATCATAAATTTCAGGGTCACTGTTCATGACCAAAAATTTCAGCAGATTCGGACTCAGAGATTTCTGGTGGAGCATTCTTTAGATAACACAGAGCTGGTAATGTGCCACGTAATTTAAAATTAAAAATGGTTCTGACCACGAGGGAATTCTATGGGTTATCGGATTCTTTGTTTTATTTGATTTGATTTGATTTGATTTCATATAGTCAAATAACTCGGCTCCTGTTTGGTGCTGGATCTCATCTGTAAGTGGAAAGTCTCTCACTCGCTTTTAATATTCACACATGCTGTATTGTCTATTGCTGTCTTTCAAAATTAACAAAATATAATCACAACCTGAATATTTGATTTTTTTTTTTTTTTTTGGGAGGAAGAATGGGGATGGAGATGGATAGTTAAGGTGCTAACTGCAAAGCTAAATATTTCCGGGTTTTTTATCTGCATCATTTAAAAAAAACTATGAATTAAATATGATTTTTTTCGAAATATAACACAAACACTGTCAATAATAGTATGCATTTCTCTGCTGAGATAAAACATTGATAATTGATAGTGTTTCATAGATAGAGAAACGTTATCACTGGTAACGTTTCACTATATTGATTCAAATGTTTCAAGCAATACTTATTTCAGCATTTTATTAGTGTTTCTGTCAACAACAATGCTACTATATGGATGAAACCTTATAAAATACTGTCAACAACAGCATTTTTTTACTATTTTTTGAAATTACGGTGATTTGATGTAGAGTAAAAAAAATGGTATGGTGGAGTCGTCTTCGTCACAGAATACCACGACGTCACACTTGTCGGTTATGTGTTGTGATCATCTTTTAAAATTTTGACATGGTACGGCACACTAAAGATCTGGTCACAACACGGCACGTGGTCACGTGAGTCACGTGTAATTTTTTTTTTTTAAAAAAAGAGAGGCATGATATGTAATGCATTAGCAAAATGGGAGTTTATAATTACAGATCAGGAGCATCAAAAAATTAACCAAACTATCCCTTCAACTCAAGTGAAAGACCTTAGCATAATGTTTCATTTGGCCAGAATTTACCCCTGTAGTCAGAACCTATTATCCATTACCCAAGATCAACCAAGTTTTAAATGTTATTACAGTAGAAAAGGATTATAGAAGTACTACTATATACATAGTTGAACTGATAACATAGAAACAGAGCTAGTAGCGCAACTAAGCACTCTCAGTTGGAGTCGCCCCATCCAGCACCACCATCTCCGGTTCTCCAGCCCATTCACACATAGGGATTGCTTCAACTTCATCAGGAGTCCAAATCACCAGTTCTTGCTCCACCTCAGTATTGATGTTACCTGTCCAGTACTGAATCAAAGATGAAATGAGAAATATAATAGATTTATTTGTTTTAGGGCTAATCCCATTGAAGCAAAAATTATTCCTATGTTTTCAAAGCGACCAACAAACTGCACTGACAACCAGTGAAGCAGACGTTCGTTTGGGAGAATCTAATGTATTCACAAGGTTTAAAACATCCTTAAAAGTGGTCCAATTACAAAAAATATTTGAAATTTGCCCATCCAAAACCAAATTGATTTAACAAACCTACACTATACAAATAGATGGTTTACATCTTCTGGTAAGTCACAGAAATGATATTTATTAAATGAGTCACGTATAATTAGGACTATTAAATCTTGATCAAATAGTTAATTTTGAATAAACTAATCTAACTTATAAAAAAAATAGTTAAACGTGATCAATCACGTTTGGACACAGTATTACTCGCGTGTCGTGATTATCCTTCGACATTTTGGTCACGGCACGGCACTGAGAAATTGACTTAGTCATGGTACGGCACGGAACCAGAGTCATAGCATGTTAGTTATGAAATAACATGACACAGTACAGCACATTTTTTCACTCTAACTTGATGTTATAGATTTAAATTTCTTTCTTTCTTCTGTTGAAATTTTGTGGATGGCTGACAAGTGAAAATTTTATTTCTTTCTTTAAATGCTACATAAAAATATCGAAAATATTTTGTTCATAGCACTTTCTGGATCTCTTTTGAAAGTATCTAATCCTAGGGCTATCTTGAAAAGCTACATGAGCATCCAACTTTATCATTTAATTTTACGGGCAGATTTTTTCATTGGGCCATAAATTTTAACTTTTTGGGACCTAATTAATGACGATGACAATAATTGTTTTAACAACAATATTAGTGATGTTGCCGAAATAATAAAAAAAAACATTAACAATAACAATGTTAATAATGTACAGAAACTCTTTAGAAGAAAAAAAAAGGCGGAGAGAAAAGAAAATAAAATGTTAGGAAAACAAAATGGCATAATTCTCTCTCCCTTTTTTTTTTCTTTTTTCTTATATTTTCTTAGCAAGAATATAGAACAGGTTGTAGTTAACTTCAGTACTTACACCTTATTTGGATGGAGAGTAGAGGAAGGGAACGGAAAGAAAAGAAAATTTTTCATTGAATCGTGTTTATATTGTTAGAAAAAATAACGCAAATGACTAACTCTATATCTTACCTATATAATTCTTATATAAGTTTTTTTTTTATCACAAACCTACAACAGCTATCGAATTTCTCATTAACCTTCTAAATTTAAATTAACCAAACAATAAATAAGACGGAAAATAAAGTTAAATTTATTTTCCCTCATTAATCATTCAAACATAAAAAAGTTAAATATGTTAATCTTCCTTTCTATTCCATTCAATTTCTTTTTATTTTTCACTTCCTCTTCCTTCCTCTACTCTCCATCCAAACAAGGTCTTAGAAGTTCTTTCCAATATTACTGTAAAACTGCTCTATCCCTATTGGCATAAATATTAAAATAGTTTTGTGAATTTTTAAATTGTTCCAATTGACACACACATTCTGATCAAATGGTATGGAGAATCTTTTATCTATAGAAATTAGTAAAAAAAATAAGAAAGAGAAATAAAAGAGTACTTGTTACATTCATAGAAAGATCGGAGACATTGATTCCGATCCAAAATTTGAATGATATCGATTCAAAAAATATTTCGTTTATGTCTCCATTTTCTTTCTCTCTTCTCTATACTTTCTCTCCTTTGAAACTTATTAAAATATGGAGAGAGGGCCATATTACCTTCTCTCTCCTCTCTCTATTTGTTGGAAGTTATCAAACAATAAGAGGTGGGCCCACACACTTATAAAATAATGCAATAGTGTGTCTTGAAATGGAGAAGTCATACATCAATTTTTTTTTTTATCATTATCATTGATTCCGATTCAAACTTTGAATCGGAACAGTGTCTCCGATCTTTCTATCAATGTAACAAGTAATTTTTTTTTTTAATAATTTCTACAAATAAAAAATTCTCTAGCATTTCAAACTTAAATTTGAGGTCAGTTGAGGATACAAACTCCATTTATAGTATGGTAGTATTTTGAGATGAGACAAACAGTCAAAATAACATGCTTTATTTATGGTGAATTAGTTAAGTTTGAGATACTGTATAATTAATTCAGGGCCGACTAAACTATCTCCCAGTTCATTTCTCTCATGCATCCCCCGGTCATTAACAACCTAGGAGGCGCTAATTAAGTGGGGGACCACTAACTACTTGGAAGATTGCCTAATATTTGATAGATTTTACAACTGGCACGCGCAAATATGGATACCTATGCACGCAAGTGTTAATATATCAAGTATTCATACTTAAGATACCATATATTTCGGAAGAAAAAAACTAGACACATAACGCACCCATCTTTTACACATTTTTAGAGGTGGATTTTTGTTTTCCGTTCAATCTCATCAATATTTCTGACGATCTGTGAGGAAATTTACGAATCTAAAATCACGAACGTCTTCTACGTAATTTTCTTTTTCAAATGAGATCCATGATGACATACTTTGGGGTTGTCCGTCACAAATATTCATACCTCATCGTGCAAGTATTCATTTCTCACTGTTTAAGTATTCATACCTCGTCGTGCAATTATTCATACATCGTCATAGATATGAAAATTTTATTTTTATTTTTCCATATGGCACTGATAATGATGTATGGAAGTATTAATTTCAAGTATTGCAAGTATTCATATATCGTTAATTCGTTATGCAATTGTGAATAGTTTATGTATCAAACGTTTTATCTAAAAGATTTTATTAATAGTTTTTTTTTTCTTATGGCATCAGATGACGTTTGAAAGTACTTATATCA
Source organism: Carex arenaria (assembly GCA_964058825.1). Classification (NCBI taxonomy): domain Eukaryota; kingdom Viridiplantae; phylum Streptophyta; class Magnoliopsida; order Poales; family Cyperaceae; genus Carex; species Carex arenaria. Next base: position 29,579 of record CAXKVW010001262.1, on the reverse strand, counting down.
AGTATCGAAAGTATTCATACCTCGTCATGCAAGTGTAAATAGTTCATGCATCAAGTATGTGTTGTCCCTAACGACACATAGAGGAGGGGTGAATAAGTAGTCTTAAAGACTTTTGTCATTTTTTGGCTTAACCATCTAAATTAATAAGTCAATCAATCAATCAATCAAACAAACATGTGCAAATAAAGTAAATAGAATATAATTAGATAAATTTGACACGCAGGATGATAACAGAGTTCGGCGTAAAATACCTATGTCTATGAGACAAAGCAACCTTGTCGGTGTGCCTTTTGTAATACCCAATGAGAAAGATTACAACTGGTGATCTGGTGAGCCCTTATAACAATCAGAAAGTCGCACGAACAACTCGTGTAATGGTGAACTTAGAAGCTCAAGTCAGTGAGCCCTTATAACAAGTGGAAAGTCACACTGCTATTACAAATTGAGCACTCAAATTACACTCTCACAAGGAACACTCACTCTAATCACTATAATATAATCTATAATGAGATTAATGAGGTAGATTTGAGGTTGTTGAATAGATCTTGAAGTATTAAGCTTTCTCAACAATGGAGACTCTTAAACCACAGAAAATCAGCCTTTTTAGAAGTTAGGGCGGCTAGGTCTTGTTTTGAAATGAAGGGGACTACTAAATTTGTAGGGAGATGAGTAGATCTAGGTAAGTGGGCAGATTCGTTCATCTTTCGTTTGCATTGTTTGATATATGTACTATCCGTTCATCTTTTGTTTGAACTGTTTGAGCTATCTATTCGATCTGTTGACTTCCGTTCGGAACTTTTTGTTCGGAACTGTTAGTTCAAAATCAGCCTCCAATCTTCAAATAGTCATATATTGGTGCTCGAGTATCTGATTTTAGCGTATGACCACTTTTCGAAAAGCTTGCGAGGAGAAGCTATTGATTTTGAACTTAATGCATTCATCAGGATAATGACAGCATAATTGAGACAACAAGGAAATCTTATGATCCTACAAATATCTCATACAATGAAATTGTTAAATTCGATCATTGTATGTTTTGCAAATTAGTCAAACACGGCAATAAGAGAATTGCATAGAACGACAAGATGATGTTTTAAAGTATTAATATCAATTATTGCAAGTGTTCGTACCTCGTCATGCAAGTGTGAATAGTTCATGTATCAAGTATATGCATCTAACAGATTCTATTAATTGTTTTCCTTGTGATGTTTGAAAGTATTAATATCAAGTATTACAAGTATTCATATCTCGTCATGCAAGTGTGAATAGTTCATGTATCAAATATTTGTACCTAACATGTTATATTAAATTTTAATTTTGTTTTTCCACATGACACTAAATGTGTTAGAAAATATTAATATCAAGTATTGCAAGTATTTATACCCCGTAATTCAAGTGTGAATATTTCATAAATAATTAATATTTTATTATCTTTATAGAAAATATTTTATTTCATAAACAATTAATATTTTATTTTACTTAAGTCAAGATTAAAAAAATAAAACAAATCACTGTTGTCAATCGCCGTATGCACCTTTACTTTAGTGAAATACAAATAATAAAATCTTGTTTTATTAATAATCGGTTTGGACATGGTTCACTATAAATCATATTATATATTCAAAATAAAATAGTACACAATACATACACCAAGTCTATTCAATGATTTAAGCTTTCATCTTCTTCTTTCTAAAATTGTGACTCCCCCAAATTCGAAATTTTCTAGAGCATCTACATTCCTGAAACTCTTGGAGTTTCAAAGCTGACATGGCAGTTTCTAAACCAGTTTCAGGGATGTAGATGGATTTCATATTTAGCAATTTTGTTCAAGAGTTTCTAAATATGAAACTGTTTCAAAACTCTGACATGGCAAAATAATCAAGGGTCCACCTAGCTGTCCCCCATGAAACGTCCCCTATCTGTCCCCTGCATAAAACAAAAAAAACGCAGAAAACCACCTAGAAACGCGTTAATCCGGCAAAAGATAATCAGACGCAACAAGTATTCAACCATCAATATAAATATATTCATTCTGCTGCCAAGAAGTATTCAACCATGGTCTACACATTAAGAACGGCAAAATTCATTCCAACGGCAACCTGGGGAGAATGAAAATGTCCACATCAATACCGTACTTAACTGTGGGGACCATTAACGTCCTTTGAAAGCGACATGGAAGGTAAAACACACTTTAAAGAAGTATTCAACTGACATATTCAACAACAACAAAGAAACATTCAACAGAAAACACTTCTCATATGATCACAGTAAATTATTCGCATAAGCTATTCATCTTTAACCTTAAAGTATTCAACTGTAATGGACAAAGTATTCACCTTTTAACTGTCAAAAAACACTTCTCAGAAAAGTATTTATCTGTTTTCGCCAAAGTATTCAACATAAAACATACAATATTCACTTGATAAGTATTTACCAGAAAATACTCATTCAGCAAAAAAGTCACACTTTACAAATATTTTTCATGTGTGAATTAAAACTAACTGCACATGAAAATACTTTACAACTGATATATTCAACCACAATAAAGAAGTATTCAACACAAAACACTTAAATATTCAACTGTAATGTACACAGTAAATTATTCACATAAACTATTCATCTTTAACCTTACAGTATTCAACTATAATGGACAAAGTATTCACCTTTTTTAGCACAACATGTTACTCAGTAAAAATTACCCTTAAAAAAATAAATACAAGCATAACATGTTAATCAAGTACAATCAAAACTACAATTCAAATAACAAGTTAAGACTCAAACAATTCCAAATAACAAACTACAATTAAAATAAGCAAATACAAATCCAGTTTTCGACAATTGCTAACTTCAAACAACTTCAGACTTCAGATCATTCATTTCATCTATAAGCATCCTAAATGCTAACATGACACATTCGACGCTGATCATTCGCTAAAAAAATTTCACAAATAAAAAAGAGTTAGTTTCATATACTGTCAAATTTTAAAATAAAGAAATCATTCTTAACATACAACTATTCATCTCATTCTATCAACATAATGACAGAATAATACATGATACACAGTTAATGTATTCAACCAATGCAATGAAGTATTCAACAACAATGTAACATGTATTCATTAGAACAAAATATTAATACCAGAACTTGAATGACACAATGTAAGGTATTCATACTTATAGGGACATGTATTCATCAAACACCATATATTCACTGTTTATGCATCACATGAAATTTAAAAAAAAAATTGACATAAGGATAACCTGGTTGAACAAAATATTCATTCAGAGTACAAAAAATAATAGTGACCAAAGTATTCATCCAGAACTTCAAAATATTCAACTCTAATATGTAAATATTTATCCAGTAATATATGCCAAGATATATTACTTTCATTCTCTTGAGCAGATACATTACTTTCTTTATCCCTTCTTCCAAGCTTTGTTGGTAACTTATGTAATATATGTCAAGAACAGTACCTTTGAGTGGTTTCAGATCCAAATACATGCTTAATTCTCAATTCAATGTTTCCACATTGATCAGTAAGAATGCCCCCCTGGTTTAACACCATTCATACCTTCCAAAAACCTATAAATTTAAAATATGCAGTCAGTACAATACAAAGTATTCAACTAATACACAAATAGTATTCATCAATATAACAGAAGTATTCATCGATAGTTAGAAAGGTCTTTACAGTCAGAAGTCTGAATGTACATACAAATAGTAAGTATTCATCACTAGTTAACAAATCATTCAACCTCATACATAAAGTATTCATTCATACTCAACATAAGACTAACTGCAACAGGAATAGTAGCTTTTCATACCTAATGTAATACAAATATTTATAATCATTCCTACTTTATTCATTTATAATTATCCAAACAATTTAGTATTGAAATATCCATACTATGAATCCAAGCAATTCAACAGTTGATTACCCCCTCAAGTATTCATCCTTAACACATAAAATATTCACCGTCCTACATAAAGTATTCATACATAATTATCAGAAAAACTAAATGCACATGTAATACTAAGTATTCATCATAATGTATCAAATCATGAACTTCATACCTAAATTCAATTGAGTACTGAAATATCAGATGATTCACAAAGAACTATCAGATGATTGAATTAAATAAGCATACATTGTGATTCAAACTGAAATATCAGATGATTCACAAAGAACTATCAGATAATTGAAGAAAAGCTGTAGAACAGATATCGCAAAATACAAAACTATAGATAGATGATATCAAATTGAAGATCTCTACCAGAAATTAAAATTGAAATAACAAGATGATCTCAAATTGGAGATCTTAATGTAGTTCTGAGATCGCGGCACAAAACGATGGAGTTTCTTCAAAAAATAGAAGAGATCGACGGAGTTTCTGACAGTCGCCTGAGTGTCGTCGGAGCAAGACGGACAGATCGCGGCACAAAACGATGGAGTTTCTTCAAAAAAAGGAAGAGATCGACGGAGCAGGGAAGGAAATCGGCTTGGAGGAAAAGGGAGGCGATGCGTCCTGGGTTAGGTTCGCGGCGAATGGCAACTTTCAGGCGCGTTATCGGCTTGGAGGAGGCTGGTGCGGTTGCGGGTCAGGAGAGGCGGAGTAGAGGTGAGTGAGGAAGTAACGATGGTGAAGGAGACTAGGGTTTAGACGAGAGCTGCTGGTGCCATTGCCGTAAGTTTTAGACTTTTGGAATCAGAGTTGGATTGGCGAGATAGCTAGAATTCTCTTTTTCTAATCAGGAAAGAGAGAGACAGTTAAGTCGTTAGAGACTTTGATAGTTTTGATTGGATTAAGTCATTGACGGGGGACAGTTAGGGGACAATTAGACGGGGGAAATTAGAATTACCCAATAATCAATTCTTATTGGCTCAATTTTTAATATTGTTTTAATTAAATGCTAATGTGGCAATTAAGAAACTCTAATTATAATTTCAGGGATGTAGAGATTTAAAAATTCAGAGAGTCTAGAATTTCTAAAATTCTATTAATAGTTATTTAGAAACTCTGAGAGTTTCAGAGATACAGATGCTCTAATCACTACTCTCCCAAATTCGCAAAACTGGATTTGGAGAAGTTGAGCTCAATGGGTTCAGATTCGCAAAATCGAATGAGAACTCGTTGTTCACTAAGCTAGCATGGACCCCCTCCGATGATGCACCACGCTCTCCCTATCGGAATGCCCTGCCGAAGACTGTGTAGAGTCGAATCTAGTGTTCTTCCACGTGCTGGCTCACCATATGCCGCCACAGCCATGCTTCCTCTGCCTGGATCAATCGGGGAGAAGATAAAGCATCTCATTTCATTTTAAAATTGAGTCAGATGTAGAGAGAGTTAAGATCGTGGAAGGAAAAAAATGAAGGAGATAGGGTATGGAGAAAACAAAAGAGGAGAATTTGATAGAGATGAGGAACAAAAAAGGAAAGTACGATCAGTTAGATTATTGGGGGATGTTTGGGGGATAGGAGATGGAGAAAAAATATTTATTAAATTAATTCTAATTTGTATTGGCACAAATACTAAAGGGATCTCGTGAATTTCCAAATTATATCGGATTTATCTGGGTTCTGGTCAAATGATCCACATTTCATCTCAAAATTTGAGGTACTAGTATAGAATACAAACTTTATTTATGGAATGGTAATATTTTGAGGTTTTTTGCATTTTTTAAAATACCTCCACTTCTTTTAACCTCCACAGTTTTTAACAGCCAAAATAACAACTTATTAGTTTTTTGCATTTTTTAAAACTATGGGAGGTTAAAAGAAGTGGAGGTATTTATAAAGCATAAATGTTGTGAAACCAAACATTCATAACTCTTTCAATCCGTTTTATATTTGGAAAGATATCAGCTGCCCCCTGGGGTAGGATTTTCTTGCCCCAGTGCGACTGATATAGGGGTGCAAACGGATCGGATACAGATCGGATAGTGCTCAACCCATATCCGTATCCGTATTTTTTTCCGGATACGGATACGGATTGGATACTAATCGGATGTTAAACGGATACGGATACGGATCGGATATTTCGGATACGAATACGGATACAAATATAATTCGGATTTCTAATTCAAAATATATATCTAATTAATTTTTTACGCCATTACAAAATATATATCTAATTAACTACCAAAAATATGGAGACTATATTTCCTACTGCTAGAACATATTCAGATAAAGCATTGAATTATTTATGAGTTACTCCTCCTTTTCTTTATTTTTGAAGTAGATATAAGGTAGGTACTATTTAATTATAGAAATTGTGTCTAATCGTGGTAAAGAGTTGGCAATAAATTGAGGGGCTTTGAATAAAATCTCCTTATTATGGGGAATTAAATAACATCCTAATTTGCGTAGGATGTGCAGGTTCTAGGGTATTAAATATGATAGCTACTTTATTTTGTCAACAAATATAAGTTGGTGCAGTGGTGAAAACGCTACTTCCCTAACCCAAAGGGAATGGGTTTGATTCCTGCAGAGCACATAAATATAATTTTTAGTGCTGGTCCACCGCGGTTCACTGCTTTGTTGCATGAACGGTCCACGGGTCTGGTCCATGCGGGCGTATCGGGGCGCGTATCCACTCCACGTATCGGTTGCATAAGTGGAGTATCGGGTAACATAGCAGCACAGTTATCAGATATTTGAAATACTGAAATATACGGATACGAATAATTATCCGAATCCGTATCCGTATCCGATTCCGAAACTCAAACCGTATCCATATCCGTATCCGAATCCGCATACAAAGTATCTGTATCTGAATATCATAATCTATAAAAATTTGGATACGGATCCGGATTCGGACGGGTAATTTCCGACCCGTTTGCACCCCTAGGCTGATACGTGGGTCCAGACTGGTTTAAACATTTAAATATTAGTTTTAGTTTTGCAGGAGGCCCACATGTTAGTGACTCAGAAACAGAAAAATTCTGCTCCTTGGAGACGGAGGATTCGGTTCCTTTCCATTTTGACCCTTTTTTTCCACTGTATTTACTTCTTGGATTATTCTCAATCCCTAGCTAACTTATAATATTTAAATATCATTAATTAATAACATCTTTAATAGTTGTACTATTAATTGTCTCTTTTATTTTAGTTCTTCTCAAGTCTTCAATTAATATAATTTTTTGAGTATTTAACTTCTTCTCATTCTCATGTATAGATAGTCTTCAATTAATATCATTTTTCTTATGCAATTAATTAGGAATATATATCCATATGATATATGGAATCTACGTACTGCATTTTGTTATTGTTATTTATAAAACAATGCTTGCTTGCTACTCTAGTAGAGGAGTCTGTATCCTCATACAATAATTCAAAAATTGAGTTTAGAATCTGAACTGTCTAATTAGTATTCAGACTAATTTTGATAAATTTGAAAATTCACATGATCCCGTTAATATTTGGGGAGGAAAAAGGATGAATGTGTATACCAATTAGGGGAGAAGGATGGGGCCCATTTTCATTGAATGGCCGACTGGGATATTTCATCCCTTATTTTAATGTCTAATAACTGTTTTGATTTTGGGTCTCTCTGGGTCCAATCGGCCACAAACAGGGAATGCTTGTCTTTTCAATTTTGGGCTTTTGTTCTTTTTCCTTGGAAATTTTTTATCAATAGGAATTATAAAATTCTAATCAACACAAATAGAAATAGTATCTTGAATGCAACAAATATAGTAAGATCGGAATCAGTGATTCCGATCCATGAATTTTTTATTTTTTTTAACTTCACAGAGAATTTGCAAAAAAAAAAAATATTATGGATTGTTCAGATCCATAAATGGGTTGATTTCCTGTGGCATAAAAATATCTGTAAGTATTATTTTTTTATGAATACAAGAGTTTTGTGCCACATAAAATCAATTTTTTTATGGATCGGAGTCAGTGATCCCGATCTTACTTTTTCAATTTTTTTTGCAAATTCTTTGTGCAGTTAAAAAAATTCATGGATCGGAATCACTGACTCCGATCTTACTATATTTGTTGCAATCAAAGTACTCTTTATATTTGTGTTGATCAAAATTTTATAATTTTTATAGATAAAAAATTTCCTTTTTCATTTCCCCTCCGGGCCCTCCTAGCTCCTGCTTTTTGTTACATTGCAAATTTGCAATAGCATTAATTATTGATAGCTTTAGGTATATCGGTACAAATAAATGTGACAAAGTTTATATATAAATACATGTCTTATGATTGGCAACAAAGGCATCTCTGACAGTCTAACTGGTACGTGCAAAGAATAATTAATACATCTCCTTTGACATGTTAATTTTTATATTAATTTGCCGGAACAAAGCTAGATTTTTTTTTATGGTTCGCGTCAACAAATTTAATAATACTAAAGAAGTTTATTTACATGAAAATCTAAAAACGAGTGAAAAATGGAAAAAAAAATATTTACAACGTCAGAACAAAAAATACTGTCTATGCCACTAACTATCCGCCATCGAACATTGGATCTCTTGTGCCGTTTGAGAAACTAGCATTCGCTCTACTTTCTTTTGTTCAAAAAATACTCTTCTATTCCTTTCTCTCCATAATGTTCACATTCCTGCCGCCCAGATGGTGCTCCATTTGATTTGTCATTCTTTTGTAGACCCACCTGCTCCTTGACCCATACCTCCATGATATCTCCCCCTCGAAAAGTGTCATTAGGTCAACTCAGAAATGGATTGCATAAGCGCAGTTTCACATTATCCAGCCTCTTGTTTCTACTCTGTTTGAGCCGCACAGCTGGCAACCTTGTTGCACTTGGCATCCTCGATAGATCAGAACCTTGTGTCAGGATTCCCCCCGCCCCCCCAAACCATCCAACATTAGCCAAATATATGATTTAACTTTAATTGGAATCTCCATATTTTGATTACATGCTAAATGTTTCAATTTTGAGAAGGTGCACCAGATGCTTTTATCAACAAATACTAAAATTCCAGGATGTTTGACTTAATTTCTTTGTTTATTCTATTGATTTTTCAAGATGATAAACCTAAGAATCAACTTAAGTGAAAAAGGCAGCCACCTATAAAATAGATGAAAGCCATGAAACAACCGGCCCACCGAGAAAGCAAATTCAAACAACTTTTCAATTTTAAAAATTTAATATTTGTTATTTTTTAACATTTAACCGAACCAATTTAATGCAAAGTTATTTATGCCCCAACTTTTGGGACATGATTATTTTTCAATCAAATATAAATTCCCTGTATCAGTATCAGACAAACATTCCCTGTACCAAAAATTAAAGAAAGTAAACATATCACAGAGACGTCATTCTATTATTAAGAATATTCTTCATAAATATTTGTTGGAAAATTTGACAGAGAAACCAATATTCCTCAAAAATCAATGAATGTACCATGGGCCAAGACGCCAAGTGGCCAACCGGCACTACATGCAACACCAAATATTTATTGCTGAGGCCATAGAAAATCATATGCCTCAAGGGAAAGGCAATAGACCAGAGAGAGAGAATAATGTATGAACAGTCTAGGGTTTTGAGAGTCGAATAGCCCCCCCCCCCCCCCCCCCCCCCTCCGTTCCTCTCCTTATCTCGTCTCCTCTTCAAGCTTCTCTCAGTGCTACCTACTTGTTCGATCGGCCATGCATCAGATGTTTCTGCCACACCACCTCCGATTACTCCACCTCCGCTCTTCATCTGTAGCCGGCACCGCCTCCGATTACCCCGTCTTCACTGACTCCAGCCTCGGATTGCTCTCAAGACCACCTTCCCTTGCTTCGTGACGGCATTTGGTAGCATCGATCTCCTTTCCTGTCTCTCTTTATCTTAAATTAATTTACTTTTATTTTTAGTTTTAGTTTTTTTTCAGTTTTTTGTTTGGATTGCTGGTTTGGATGACGTTGTGGTGATGATGTTGGTTCTTTCTCCTATCTCCTTCTTTCTTCACAGTCTCTCCTCTATCTACTCTTCCGAGACTACAGCCGAATATTGATACCAGTTCCTTTCGAGCTACTTTCGAAACCGATTTTGGTCTTGTGGTAAGTGATTGGCTATTTCACGTGCAATTTGCACTCTTCAATGCATCACTTCCAGATTTGTGTGGCTTTAGATGACAATCTAATAGCAAGAGGTGCAATTTCGAATGCTGCTTAATATGTTTTTTCTTGGCTCAAATTCTCTCTTGCACTCATAAACCACAATGTTCATACACAGTGGCATATCACAGCTGTTTGTTGCTATTTGTAGCTGTGTTGTTCTTGTTTTTAATTTACTACTAGTATGTATAACTTCGGCTGTAATCTTTTTCTATAAATAATAAAATGCCTACGGGCTTTTAGCCAAAAAAAATAAATAAAAAATAATATATGAACAGAGTCACATAGATATTAGTTAAACCATGTATTAAGTTTCCAACTCATCACTGTTTTGTAAAGGCATGAGTTCATATACTAAGTTATTTTCTCTAATAATTTAAGCATCGTTGCTACTTTTTAATGTATTTTGCATTTTTTAATGAAAACAATATTCTAATTATCTGCAGAGTTGTTATTTGAATTTTGTATGCAAAAAGCATAGGAGAAAGCAAGAGAATGTACTTTGTTGTGGTATGAAATGGTAATATTTTCTACAGTCCGGGTATTCTACTTATATAAGCATATTATGGCATATACTAATGGATCAAAATTAAAACTTATGTATTTTAAATGTCGAGCTAAGTTGTAATTAAATTGGTTATATATTAAACTCGTAGAATACTAATTTTTATTATTTTTTGAATTTTTGCATTATTTTTGAAAGATATCTTTTTAACATGCCAATTATATATGTATCAATATTAGGGCTGAAAACGGAGCCGGATAATCCGCTCCGAATCCGAGTAATATCTGTATCCGGATTAAATGGATTCGGATAATACCGGATAATTCCTGTGTGTGCCTATTTGTTCCGGATACGGATTCGGATAAAATCCGCAGACCATAAACGGAGCAGATATCCGCATGTATCCGTTTAGTTTTTTCTTGCTATGGAAATAGAAGAGTATATAACAGCGTTGGTTTTATTTACTCATCTGTTGTGGGACTATAATATACAATTTTTGATCCGGACCTTCTCATTTTCTCTTCTTTCCTTGATCCCGCTCTTTTCTCTTTCGTGCACTACCTGTCCCATCGCTCTTCTCTCTCCCGTCCAAGCACCAACGACAACGAGGCAACTACGCTTTCTAGGGTTTCCTCCTCCTCTCCTCTTGTCTGAAAGGAAGGATTTCGCTTGGCCGAGGTGCTGAAATTAGTAGGAAAAAGAAGGGGCTTTTCCGGTCTCAAAACTCGCTTTCTGTCTCTCCACTTCGCTGGCACCCTGTCGCACAAGCATAGCGAAATGGAGCAAATTCTTGTCTACTGGATTTCTCTTGCTAATTTAAATTAGTGGGAACTAATCGGAGTTGAATGAAATGAAGTTGTTGAAAAACTGCATAATTGAAATTGTGCTTGCTGGTTATGAAATTGTGCACTTTCTTAAACTGTCAGGGACCAAAGCACAAATAATTTAAATGTAGGGTCTGATATGCTAAAATTAGGGGCCTTGGTAGTTTGTCCTTATCAAGGAGCTTAGGTGTATATGAGTTGATTATACCCTCCTTAATTTTCTGGTTATCGGTACTGTCCATACCAGTTTTAGATAGGTATTGGTGCACTTTCTTAAACTGTCAGGGATAATTAATTGTACTGTCATTTTGTAAATCGAAAGTCTTATATAGTTATATGCATGCTAAGATGGTAGTTTTTTATATTTCAATTTTGTTAATTAGTATTTATATTTTAGAGTTTATATGACTCAATTATCCGACAATTATTCGTATCCGTATCCGTGGATTATCCGCTCCGTATCCGTATCCGTTTAACGTGGATTTGGTTTTACATTTTGACATCCGTTTACTATCCGTATCCGTATTCGTATCCGTTCATTGAAATGTGGATGTGGATATGGTATCAGCATTATCCGCTCCGAATCCGCTCCGTTTACACCCCTAATCAATATGCTTACAATTTTTTTATTTGTTAACCGCTTGACTCGATACTATATGAATTCATTTTTTTTTAAAGTTTATATGTAAATGAAGCTCCCAAGAAGGAGATCAATTTGAACGGTTTGAATTTGTCGTTTGAATTTTGAAAACGGATATATGACTTATATATAATACAACAAACAAGAGTTTAGGATTTTATAAAAAAGAGAAATTTGTATATATCCCCATCAAAACTCAATTGTTTTATTTATATCCCCATTTCTTCATTTGACCTCTTAAAATTTAAAATAAATATTAATAAAATATTTAAAAGACTGTTTTGCCCTTCATCAATATTACAGTATACTAATTCGCTTCTTTTTTTCTCTGTTGTTCTTTCCCTTCCAGCTAAAACTTCTATTCACTCCATGCTTAAATTCCATGTGTTACTGGAGATATAGCACTAGTATCGATTTCAACTCAGTCAGAGATTGTAGCAACTACTAAGCTCGCCAAAAGAAGACAATATCGCGTTGAAGAGATGAAGACGAAAGGAGATGAAGATGCAGAGTTGGTCAGTCAGGCGCGGAGCTAGTCGGTCGGAGAGATATAGCAAATTAAATTTAGTGATTCTTGTTGCGTTAGGATCATGTATAAATAAGGAATGTAATTGTAGAGTTAATTTAGCGAATTATGTAGGGATTGTATGATTTCCACCTAAGACTTGGCATTTGCTCCATTTGTATCAGTTTTCTGAGATTTAATCAAATTGATTTCCTTTGTTCTTTGCTCAATTCTTACATTCTTTGATCAATTGCAATCATGGGTGTTGCATTGACCGTGGCCAAAAGTATTCTAGGCTGCATGAAAAAAAAAATCTATAGCAATTTTTAAGTACAATTTAATAAAATCTAGAAAACTTGACTTACATATCCCAGTGTATGCCATCTGTCAAATTATAACTTACATGAAAATTTACCTAAAGAAAAAATATTTGAGATTTGTAATTCATTTTTCAAGGTTTCGTTCTTTAATAGGCTTCTCTCGGCAAATTTGTCATCCCTTCCCTGTGAGGTCTCAAAACAAAATTGATGCTAAAAGAAAGCTATGAAATTCAAGTAGATTACAACCAAGCTATGAAATTCAAGTAAAACAAAAAGATGCTAAAAGAAAGCAATGTGCCCCTGTGGCCTGTTTGGTAGAGAAATGTGTTCATTTTGACAACTTCATATGAGAAAGCTATATAAAGTGCTAAAAATTAGAAATTTTCAATTCTGACAAGATCTTGCATATCTTCTAGTTTGACACTGACGCAATCTCGGTCCCGAATCTCGACTCCGCTAGTGACGGGTCTCGAAAACAGTTTAGTGGAATAAGAAATAAATAGTGCTAAGTAGCAAAAACGAGAATGAAATCTCTCTCAAAAAAATATATTGATACCAAAGTTGTTGTTCTCTTACAAAAGTTCTTCTTTTATAGGCCACAAGGAGCAATTAATTAGCAACATAGAAAATGACTACTTAGAAAATGTAAACTTAGAAATTAACAAAAGACCATCTAGAAAATGTAAACATAGAGAGAAACAAAATACCATCTAGAAAATGTAAATAACTTTTAATATTATCTAGAAAATATAAATGGTCAATCCTCAAAATAACTCCTTTAATAGCAGTCACACGTTTCTCAAAGCGAGTCTGACTCAGGTTGGATCTCGTCATACTCCCCCAGTTGAGGAAAGCTTGACCTCAAGCTTGTATTTTCGCCTCGAGATCATGTTCTTTTTCTCTTATCTTTATAGACTTCTTTGAAGTTGTACACACAAACACTTTCGGGTTCAACCCTTGTGATGACAAGTAACACTTCTCGAATTCGTGTACTGTGGGACACTTGTATTTTTACTATTTGTGCGGTCTGTGAACAACTCTTCCAATTAACCAAATAATCACAGCTGAATTTTCGGATACCGTCATAACCTGCTGATTTTCTCAGGAAGAACTTCGAGAAGAATTTTTGGGTACCGCCATAACCAGCGAACATTGCTGTGGAACCCGACGACAAGAATGGATTATTGTAGTTGGACCTTACGACATTATCGATGGTTGAACATAAAAGTTTCGATGGCGATAATAGATCAACTTTGACTGCCAATTTTATCTCATTTTTTTTGTCAAAGTGTTGTCGTCGTCTTCTTCATCGGGCTCGTGACTTTCTTCTACCACGACAAGCCTATTGACAAACTCATCCGCCTGTTCTAGGAGCTCTTCTGTTGGAATGACTGTCTTTTGGTTTGGAGGTGGGTTGTTCCGAGATGGATTGTTACAGTTGTGGGTTGGTTCATAATGTTGTTGGCGATTTTCGTTGGGATTAAGGCCCTCTCTAACACCGGTAATGCGTTCGATCAACACTTCATGGTTTCGTTGCATTCGTTGGATTAACACATTATGATCTTGTTGCATTCGCTCAAGGATGGCGACAAGGTTCGGGTCAGTCATTGTCGAATAGAAAAGTTGATGAAGATGGTTGTCGGAGATACAACTTCACGCAAGCGCGAAGGTGGTTGTCGAACTTGCTCTGATACCACTTGACGTAATCTCGGTCCTGAGTCTCGACTCCGCTAGTGACGGGTCTCGAAAACAGTTTAGTGGAATAAGAAACAAAGAGTGCTAAGTAGCAAAAGTGAAAATGAAATCTCTCTCAAAAAAATATATTGATACCAAAGTTGTTGTTATCTTACAAAAGTTCTCCTTTTATTGGCCACAAGGAGCAATTAATTAGCAACATAGAAAATGACTACTTAGAAAATGTAAACTTAGAAATTAACAAAAAACTATCTAGAAAATGTAAACATAGAGATAAACAAAAGACCATCTAGAAAATGTAAATAACTTTTAATATTATCTAGAAAATGAAATGGTCAATCCTCAAAATAACTCCTTTAATAGCAGCCACATGCTTCTCAAAGCGAGTCTGACTCATATTGGATCTCGTCAAACACCTTAGAAAACAAAAATTTATATTTTGCACAAAACAGACCGAAAAACAAAATTCGTTTGTGCCAGCACCACATCTCACATGTAGAACCTTCTTTGTCATCAAATTCAAGCAGAAGTAAGAGGAGTCTTCGTTTGTACCAGCACCATATCTCACATCTAGAAATATTGTTTTTCATCAAATTAAAACCGAAGTATAATCAAGTGATAACAACTTGACCCTTTGAAATTCACCTAGCTGTGAATTCAAATAAAACAGAAAAAATCTTGTTCCTGTTTTACCTTTGTAACCTTGTTCATATACTAACACAAATAACCTTGCATTATCAGTAATGTCACGTAGATCACCACCTGCTTCTCCTCATACATTTTAAGCATCAGTCGGTAACTTTCCTCATCCCCAAGTTGAATAAAGGATTGTGCGGCATCACGGTTATCTAAAAAACATAGTTTTGGACTCTCATCCTCACGATAAAGCCTACTCATATCCTCTAGTAACTCCACAAAATCAGAATTTACCTCCTCAAAATACAAGATCCTCTGTTTGCCATAACAATACCTTCAACTTGTAGCACAATGAGTTTATGCTGAAAATTATAGAAGATTAACAATATTACATTAGATAATTCAGTATGGTTCAAGTTGGGTACCAATTTCAGTTTTGACTAGAGTTGGTGTTTTGATGAATTGTCGCTGATGCACAAAAAAGATAAACTACCGGTTTAAGTTTTACATTAGACTAGGGTTGGTGTTTTAATGTAAACTGCCAGTTTCAATTTGATCTGTCACTGCGAGTTTGAGTTATATTAGATAAACTAGTTTCAATTTTGAAATTGGCAGTATGCCTTTTTTTTGAGAAAAATAAGATTACATTAGCTAAGGAGAAAATATCAAAATTTTGAATTGTCAACAAGAAAGTACCTTGAACCATTGACTATTGCGTTTTTTTTTTCTTTCTCACTGACTTCAACTTCTTATGGGTTATTTTGTCTTTATTGCGCAAGAAATTGTCATCCTGATAATGGTTAGAACTGATAATCAACGAAGAAAATGGATCAATATTGTATGGATCTTCGTCCATGGTATATATTTTTTTGTGAGAGGGAGAAGAAAGAAAAGGACTGATATGAGAACAGACGATCGAGATGCACGATGACCAGCAAAACAACTCAAAGATGTGACAAGAAAGAAACAAAAGTATTTTTAAAAAAGAAAGAAAATAATTCATACCTAATATCGGAATAGAACAAAGAAAAATTTTATATCGTAGAATATTTGGAGTGTGCTGCGAGAAAAATTGAGAGAAGGGGGAGCGTCACACCAAAGAGTAGAAACAAAGGAAAAAAAGAAAAATAAAGTTTTAGCAGGAAGGGAAAAAACGACAGATAAAAGGAATGAGAATTAGTACTGTAATTTTGATGAAGGACAAAACAATCTTTTAAATATTGTATTAATATTTATTTTAAATTTTAAGAAGTCAAATGAAAAAAATGGAGATATAAATAAAATAATTGAGTTTTGATGGGATATAACTAAATTTAGAGTTGTGATGGGATATATCTAATTTCCTCAAAAAAGAAAAAAGGTATATATCTAAAGAGAGTAGGCTGAAAACGGAGCCGGATAATCCGCTCCGAATCCGAGCAAGATCCGTATCTGGATTAAATGGACCCGGATAATTTCTGTGCCTGGCAAATTGTTCCGGATACGGATTCGGATAATATCCGCGAACCCTAAATAGAGGGTATATCCGCATGTATCCGAATTCATTTTATTTTGGTATGAATATTTTTCGGACCCGCTACCCATTAATTTTTTTGGACCGGTTATCTAAAAGAAAGAAAATTTTGCTTCCAGTGGGGTTCGAACCCTTGCCCTATGGAGTTAAGATTTAAACCCCCAAGCTACAAATCACTATACTACACTATCTTTTGTGCACTAATTCTTTATTTTATTTATATATTAAATGAATAGAATATCTTATCTCTCATATTTCCAATATCTTATATCTCCCATCTTTCCAATATCAATCTCTCCATCAACTTACAATTATTCATTTATTTTCATATTTAAACTTTATTAATTATTATTATATCTTAAAGTTCATATAACTCAATCATCCGACAATTATTTGTTCCGAATCCGTATTCGTATCCGCTCTGTATCCGTATCCGTATCCGTTTAAGGTGGATTTGATTTTATATTTTGACATCCGTTTGCTATCCGTATTCAAATCTGTATCCGTATCCACTCATTGAAATGTGAATGTGGATATGGTACCAGCATTATCCGCTCCGAATCCGCTCTGTTTACACCCCTAAAAGACTGACGTTTTAATGAGTCCGGATCCCCTAATGTAACCCAATCTTTGGGTTTTGGATTAAGACCGTCCGATTCGAATCCGTCACTCAGAATTGTCTCGGGATTCGAATTTGTTCTCAGGATGCGTGCGCTTCAGATCCTGATAGATTGTCTCGGATTCGAATCGGACGGTCCATTTAAAACCCAAAGATTGGGTTACTTCACTGAATCTGAAATCCGTTTTAATGGGATATATACAAATTTCTCTATAAAAAATTTGCGAGCCGCTCCTCTTTTCCATTTCTCGCTCCGTCTCTCTATCTGACTCTCTCGCTCTCTCTATCACTCACTCCGTAGATCACCGCCGATCGTCGCCGCTCCGCTTCACTGGTCTTTCTCCCTCTCTTTCCGCTGCAGTCACGCCCCACCGGCCACCACAGATCTGATCTGCCTCCGCCACCAGTCCTCCGCCACGGTGCCACATCGGTTCTGTTGTTGAATCTGTAAGTGCTAATTTTACTGATAAAGATGTAAAGTGTTTCAATCGAACGAACATATTTGAGAAGTGAGAAACCATTCCCATTCCGAGAATTCTATTCCTTTTTATTTCTCACTCTATAATCTCGGTACTGCTTTACTCTTAAAAATACTCAGAAATCAGAAAGACTGAAGCAATAAGGCTAGAGACAAAAAATGCAATGATTTCCTTTTGTTTTATTCTTGCCTGCGTTACTTTTTTTTTTTACTTGTTCTCTACCCTTATTATCAGTTTTGTGGAAACCTGGCCCTTTGAAGAAGGTAAAATAACAGGGAAGTAAAATAAAGCAAAAGGAAATCTAATTTTTGCAATTCCAGTGATCTGGTATAGTAGTTTACTAGCAAATTGTCAATACTTTATTTTTGCAAAAATTTCAAATCTGATTTTTGCAAATTTTTTGCCAAATACATGAAGAAGGTTGTCCCTTTCATATCTGTTATTGTCTATTTCTATATATTTAGTGAGATTTTAATTATTGTCCCTTTGATATTAAGAAAAACAAAATTAATGACTTCCTTTCTTTATCTAATCAAATTTTGTTTAAGAGAGATGTTACTGTTTGTGTACTTCTCTTTTATATGTTGGTACTGTTAGCAAAACTCACAAGAGATTCGTTTGGCAAATTGTATACATAGGCAAGCTTACATTTTATGTGTAGGTAGCAGGTCGGAGCAAGAGAAGTTTTAGGCGAAGAGTGGTTGTTGCT
This sequence comes from Carex arenaria, assembly GCA_964058825.1. Lineage (NCBI taxonomy): Eukaryota > Viridiplantae > Streptophyta > Magnoliopsida > Poales > Cyperaceae > Carex > Carex arenaria. Next base: position 11,058 of record CAXKVW010001262.1, on the reverse strand, counting down.
AAAGTGCTAAATACTATTTGTGTAAGTATAGATTTTAATTTTCTGATTTTAGTTTTGTTGATGAAGTGAGTACATCATTTGAATTGTGCTGAAGTAGAAACTATTTTGTAATTAAAAAGTTTATAGATGAAACTAAACTAGTTTGTATAAACTATTTTGTTGATGAAGGGACTATCATTTGAATTTTGCCTCCATTTAATCCTGCCTCCCCACTATTTCTCTATCTTTTTGCTTTTTTTCCTTTGTTGTCATATGTCAATTTAGTTCGGTTAAGAGCGGGGACTGTCCAAGAGACAGTGATTAATAACTCAAAATTAAGCAAGCTCTTTTTTCATCTGAAATTAAATTGCCAAATTAGTTTCTAGTTAAACTTGGAAAGACTGCAAGAAGTGGCTTCTTTTCCCACTGAGAATAAGATAAGTTAAGCTGAGCAATTGGAGTGTTTTCGATTTTGACAGTCTTGATTTAGTATTAAATTATCTATTCAGGTCTTACTAGGTCAAAGATCAAAGGTGAGCCTGGTTGTTGTTTTTTTTTTTTTCTTTTTTTTTCAAAACCTTGAATGTTTATTAAGTGCTGATTACTGTTTTTGTCTTGTTATTTGTTTCAGCTGACACACCCCAATGGGTAGTTGCTTCTCAAAGGTCGCCCTCCTTTTCTAAACGAACAGTTATATGTATATACTTCTCATATTATGGCATCAACTTTCTGCTGCCAAGATAACAGCAGTACCCCCAATGAAATATGAGTCTTTTGTTTTTGTTTTAGTTTATTCTAATTTGTAAAGTCATAAAGTTGTATTAGACCCAAGTAGCAGGGGAAGAGACCAACATGCACATCATGTCCTTACCGGTACTGGTATGGGGGTTCTTCCCTTATGTTTCAATTTTGGTACAGATACACATCAACTTTCTGGTACCAAGATAATAGCAGTATCCCAATGGAATATCAGTCTTTTATTCTTCTTCTTTTTATTCTAATTTGTAAAATAATAAAGTTGTATTAGACCCAAGTAGCAGGGGAAGAGAACAACATGTACATCATGTCATTACCAGTACTGGTATGGGGGTCTGCCCTTTAAGTTTCAATTTTGGTACAGATACACATCAACTTTCTGTTACCAATATTATAGCAGCACCCCAATGGAATATGAGTCTTTTTTTTTTTTCTTTTTTTTCTTTTATTTCTAATTTGTGAAGTCAAAAAATTGTAGTAGACCCAAGTAGCAGGGGAAGAGACTAACAGACAAATTTTTAGTTGTCCTTACCAGTACTGGTATGGGGGTTCTTACTTTAAGTTTCTATTTTGGTACAGATACACATCCTTCGATAAAGGTTATTTGATATTTTTAGTGGCTACTAGTTATTTTACCATTAATATATGACCCACTGTTCTGTAATTTGACTTGTTTAGGTTTTCTACCATAATTTTTTGTTTAAATAGTTTATTTTCTGTGTCCTTAGCATAAAGATGAAGATAGTGATGACGAGAAGGCTGAGTTTGTTGGGGGGAATGTACACATCATAACTAGAAAAGAGCAATGGGACCAGAAAATAGCTGAGGCAACCAAAAGTGGAAAAATTGTATGAACTTTTACTTGCTACTAGTGTATTTGCATGTTGTTTACACAACATTTTTGGATAATACTAAGCTTTTGAAGCCATTGAGGAAATAATGAGTGAATTTCTGGTATTTTGTTTTTGCCACAAACTTTGTCCAAAATTTGCTTGGCTTGATTGGTGTTAATTTGATGTGAGAAAAAGTTTGTATCCTATAGGGGTGTGGGCAAAATTGTGAACCTAAACAATTAAACCATCCTCGTCGCTAGGCACACTAACTGAAAATAAGGTAAGAAATTTGCAGATTGAGGTGAAGTTATGTTTAATTTTGTCTGTTATTTGCTACTGCTGTATAGCATCAAAAGCACTCAATTTTTTGTATAATAACAATTTGAAGCATAGTAACAAAGGTAGCTGGATTACTGGTAGTGTCATGTCATCAATTTGATAAAGAGTAAATACTAGTAGCCATTTCTGAACAGAATATGCTTCAAACAATCTTTACAACAGGTCCTGAATTTATTTATAAGATTTATATGTTCTTCTTTCTAAAATTCATATGTTGTTTTAACCTCTTATTGTTTTTTGTCTTAACAATAATGATACTAGGTGGTGGCAAATTTTAGCGCCGTATGGTGTGGGCCATGCAAAATGATTGCACCAATGTATGTCGAGTTTTCAGAGAAATATCCATCGCTCGTGTTCTTGACCGTAGATGTTGATGAATTAGCGGTATGATTTTCTTCGTTTTGAAATTGTTCATTTGTATTCTTTTATGTTGATTTACATGTGTGGCTTCTCTCAACTAATACCTTTGGCTCATTTTTGGTTTCCTCAAACCAAAACTAACAAGTCGACATAAAAAAAGAATGACCATACCAACTAGTACAATCTGAATATGGGCTTGATTTGTATGATACAAGATTTGAATTCAAATAAGAAAACACAGGAGAGAATTGAAAGGTTCAGTTGTGAAAAATGAGAAGAGTAGAAGAGTGCCAAGTGAATAAACCACTTTCCTGAGTGCCAGGTGTTACAATGTGCTCTTATGTTGTAGGATTTAAGTGCTGAATGGGACGTGCGTGCAACACCTACATTTTATTTTCTGAAGGAAGGAAAGCAGCTCGACAAACTTGTTGGGGCAAACAGACCTGAGTTGGAAAAGAAGATAGTTGCTTTGTCTGACACATGCCAAGTGAAGGAAGAGTAGAAGAGTGTGCATTCGTATTTATATTTGCTTTTGTTTATCTGCTGCTGATGGGCAAATCAATGGTCTTTTGTTTAGTGTGGAATGTACTAATGAGTAATTAATATGTATCAACATCAGAGTTTTGTAATTAGAAAATATGCAAATTGACACCCCCGAATTGTGTCCCGACTGAGACAAGAACTACTCCGGAAGTGCTTGTTCTACTGAGTACAAAGGTTAACTTTAGATTGAAACTGTCAAATATGGAAAAGAAATGGACAAATTGCTTTTAACTTCAAAAATTTCAAACTAGGTTTATGGCTCATTTTGCTAGAGCCTGGGGGCAAGTTCGAATGAATTTTTTTATTCATTTACATCGGGATAAGCTCATAAGACAAGGGTCCTCATTACAATCTTTTTTATTTTTAGAAAATAAATAATTAAAATGTCAGAAAAAAGATCGATTGCTTCTTTTTTGTTTTTGAAACTACAATACTTTCATTTTGTCAGTATTGGTGTTAAATCTAAGTTATGTATAATTTGTATAACATATTGATTTATAAGAAGAGGAGAGATCTACTTATATCATTTTTTGGTGATATCGAATTATACCATTCATTTTTAAATTGTCTTGTAAGTTTGTAACTCTCAGTTTTTGAATCTAGGGTTTTCAGAAAAAAAAAAAAAAAAAAAAAGCCACTTATATATTTGAGATTCAGATCTAATGCATCACGATCGGGATCGCCTCAATAGTATTAGCGCTTATACCACGACCCTCTCTTGTAAGGAAGGTAGTGTTTCTGAATTTTTCTTTAATGGAATTTCAGAATTGTTGTTTCGATGATGAGATATAAGCAGACAGGCGATATGAATCTGATGTCGTGTTGATTGTCTGCAACTCGCATTCCTCCACGAGGAATGCCATTTGTCTGAGATAAAATTTTGTTTGTGTTTATTATTTTATTTTTTTTGGAATTTCGTTTCTCTTTAAACTCGTACAGTTTCATATCGTGTTAGATAGTTGACTATGATGAAGATGCTCTACTTCTATGTCTGGACGTATGAGATTTTGTCTCTGATTATCATATGCATCTATGTGAGTTTTAATTTTCTATTTTAAGATTAATATTTCTTTTCTCCTTCGTCTTATTTGTGTTATTTTGTTTTAATTCCTATTTAAAGATTAATATAGTCAAATCTCAGCTCCTATTTGGTGCTGGATCTCATTTGTAATTGGAAAGTCTCATTCGCATTTAATATTCACACATGTTGTATTGTTGTCTTTAAAAATTAACAAAATATAATCACAGCCAGAATATTAGATTTCGTTTTTCGAAGGAAGAATGGGGATGGGTAAAAGAACCTCATTTGTAGTTGTTCTTGTTCTATTGCTTAAAAATCTCATTTTCCCATTTTCTTATGTTTAGCAACCTCATTTGTAGTTGTCCATATACTTATTCACTCATTTTGCCATTGTTCTTGTGCTTAGCAACCACATTTGCCCTTGTTTTTGTGCTTAACAACCTCATTAGTCTTTGTTTTTCTTCTTAGGAACTTGATTTGGCCTTGATCTTGTGCTAAGCAACCTCAATTGCCCTTGTTCTTGAGCATAACAACCTCATTTATTGTTGGTCTTGTGCTTGGCAACATCAATTGTCCTTGTTCTTGTGCTAAGCAATCTTATTTGCCCTTATTCTTATGCTAAACAACTGCAATTATTATTGTTCATATGCTTATCAACCTTATTTTTCCTTGTTCTTTTTTCCAAGCAACATCATTTGCTTTTGTTTTTATGTTTATCATCATCTTTTTCCAATGTCATTGTTCTTAGCAACATCATTGCATTTGTTCGTGTGCTTAGAAATATCATTTGTCATTGTTCTTATACTTAGCAACCTCATTTGCCCTTGTTGTTGAGCTTAACAACCTCATTTGTCGCTGTTCTTGTGCTTTGAACATCAGTGGCCCTTGATTTTATGCTTATCAACCTAATTTTCATTTGTTCTTATGCTTAGGAACCTCATTTGCCATTGTCCTTCTGCTTAACAACCTCAATTGTCGTTCTTCATGTGCTTATCAACATATTTTGCCAATGTTCTTGTTCTTAGCAATATCATTTGCATTTGTTTTTATGCTTATCAATATCTTTTGCCAATGTTCTTGTTCTTAGCAACGTCATTGCATTTGTTCTTGTGCCTAAACGTCGTTTGCCATTGTTCTTACTTAGCAACCTTATTTGCCCTTGTAATTGTACTTTGCAACATCATTAGCATTTGTTCTTGTGCTTACCAACATTATTTGCATTAGTTCTTGTATTTGGGAACCTCACTTGCTCTTGCTCTTAATTTTAGCAATCTCAATTGCCATAGTTCATATGCTTATCAACCCATTTTGCCCTGGTTATTGTGCTTAGCAACCTCATATGTCGTTGTTGATATGATTATCAACTCCTTTTTTTTCTTTGTTCTTGTGCTTAGCAACCACATTTGTCCTTGTTTTTACACTAGTTCTTATACTTACCAATCTTATTTGTCGTTGTTCTTGCACTTTACAACATAATTTGCACTTGATCTTCATTTGCATTTGTTCTTGTGCTTATGAACCTCATTTGCATTTGTTCTTGTGCTTAGGAACCTCATTTGCCCTTGTTCGTGTGCTTAACAACCTCTTTCTCCCTTGTTCTTGTGCTTATAAACCTCATTTGTCGATGTTCTTGCGTTTTGTAACATAATATGCCCTTGATTTTGTGCTTATAAGATCATTTGCATTTGTTCTTGTGCTTAGGAACCTCATTTACCCTTGTTTGTGTGCTTAACAAACTCAATAGGCCTTGTTCGTGTGCTGAACAACCTCTTTTGCCCTTGATCTTGTGCTTATGAACCTCATTTGCATTTGTTCTTGTGCTTAGGAACCTCATTTGCCCTTGTTCGTGTGCTTACAACCTCAATTGTCGTTGTTCTTGTAATTAACAACATCATTTACACTTGTTATTGTGCTTAACACACTCATTTGTCGTTGTTCTTGTAATTAACAACATCATTTACACTTGTTCTTGTGCTTAACACACTCATTTGTCGTTGTTCTTGCGCTTGGCAACATACTTTGCCTGTGATCTTGTGCTTATGAACCTCATTTGCATTTGTTCTTGTGTTTAGGAACCACATTTTCCGTTGTTCGTGTGCTTAACAACCTTTTTTGCCCTTGATATTGTTCTTATGAACCTCATTTGCATTTGTTCTTGTGCTTAGGAACTTCATTTGTCCTTGTTCGTGTGCTTAACAACCTCCGTTGTTGCTGTCCATATGCTTCTTAACCTCTTTTCCCCTTGTTCTTGTGCTTATCAACATCATTTACACATGTTCTTGTGCTTACCAACCTCATTTGATGTTGTTTTTGCGCTTTGCAACATAATTTGCCCTTGATCTTGTGCTTATGAATCTCATTTGCATTTGTTCTTGTGCTTAGGAACCTCATATGTCCTTGTTTGTGTGCTTACCAACCTCAATTGGCATTGTTCGTGTGCTTAACAACCTCTTTTGCCCCTGATCTTGTGCTTATGAACCTCATTTGCATTTGTTCTTCTGCTTAGGAACCTCATTTGCCCTTGTTCGTGTGCTTAACATTTTCAATTGTCGTTGTTCAAATGCTTCTTAACATCTTTTGCCCTTGTTCTTGTGCTTAACAACATCATTTACACTTGTTCTGGTGCTTAACAACGTCATTTGTCGTTGTTCTTGCGCTTTGGAACATAATTTGCCCTTGATCTTGTGCTTACGAACCACATTTGCATTTGTTCTTATCCTTAGGAACCTCATTTTATCTTGTTTGTGTGCTTAACAACCTTAATTGGAGTTGTTCTAGTGCTTAACAACATCTTTTGCCTTTGATCTTGTGCTTATGAACCTCATTTGCATTTGTTCTTGTGCTTAGGAACCTCATTTGCTCTTGTGTGTGTGCTGAACAACCTCAATTGGCGTTGTTCGTGTGCTTAACAACCTCTTTTGCCCTTGATCTTATGCTTATGAAGCTCATTTACATTTGTTCTTGTGCTTAGAAACCTCATTTGCCCTTATTTGTGCACTTAACAACCTCAATTGTTGTTGTTCTTATGCTTCTTAACCTCTTTTCCTCTTGCTCTCGTGCTTATCAACATCATTTACACTTGTTCTTGTGCTTAACAACCTTATTTCTTGTTGTTCTTATGCTTATGAACCTCATTTGCCCTTGTTTGTGTGCTTAACAACCTCAATGGTTGTTGTTCATATGCTTCGTAACATCTTTTCTCCTTGTTTTTGTGCTTATCAACATCATTTACACTTGTTCTTGTGCTTAACAATCTCATTCGTCGTTGTTCTTACACTTTAAAACATAATTTGCCCTTGATCTTGTGCTTGTGAACTTCATTTACATTTGTTCTTGTGCTTAGGAACCTCATTTGCCCATGTTTGTGTGCTGAACAACCTCAATTGGCATTGTTCGTGTACTTAGCAACCTCTTTTGTCCTTGATCTTATGCTTATGAAGCTCATTTGCATTTGTTCTTGTGCTTAGAAACCTCTATTGCCCCTGATCTTATGCTTATGAAGCTCATTTGCATTTGTTCTTGTGCTTAGAAACCTTATTTGCCCTTGTTTGTGTGCTTAACAACCTCAATTGTTGTTGTTCATATGCTTCTTAATCTCTTTTCCCATTGTTCTTGTACTTATCAACATGATTTACACTTTTTCTTGTGCTTAACAACCTTATTTGTTGTTGTTCTTATGCTAAGGAACCTCATTTGCCCTTGTTTGTGTGCTTAACAACCTCAATTGTTGTTGTTCATATGCTTCGTAACATCTTTTCCCCTTGTTCTTATGCTTATCAACATCATTTACCCTTGTTCTTGTGCTTAACAACCTCATTCGTCGTTGTTCTTGCACTTTAAAACATAATTTGCCCTTGATCTTGTGCTTATGAACTTCATTTGCGTTTGTTCTTATGCTTAGGAATCTCATTTTCCCTTGTTTGTGTGCTTAACAACCTCAATTGGCTTAGTTCGTGTGCTTAACAACCACTTTTGCCCTTGATCTTGTGCTTATGAACCTCATTTGCATTTGTTCTTGTACTTAGGAACCTCATTTGCCCATGTTCGTGTGCTTAACAAACTCAATTGTCGTTGTTCATATGCTTCTTAATATCTTTTGCGCTTGTTCTTGTGCTTAGCAACATCATTTATAACTGTTCTTGTGCTTAACAACCTCATTTGTTGTTGTTCTTCCGCTTTGTAACAAAATTTGTCTTTGATCTTGTGCTTATGAAGCTAATTTGTGTGCTTAACAACCTCAATTGGCATTGTTCGTGTGCTTAACAACCTCTTTTGCCCATGATCTTGTGCTTATGAACCTCATTTGCATTTGTTCTTGTTCTTAGGAACCTCATTTGCCCTTGTTGGTTTGCTTACAAACCACAATTGTCGTTGTTCATATGCTTCTTAACCTCTTTTGCCCTTGTTCTTGTGCTTAGCAACATCATTTATACTTGTTCTTGTGCTTAACAACCTCATTTGCCGTTGTTCTTGTGCTTTGCAACATAATTTGTCCTTGATATTGTGCTTATGAACATCATTTGCATTTGTTCTTGTGCTTGAACCTCATTTGCCCTTGTTCGTGTGCTTTACCAACCTCAATTGCCGTCGTTCATATGCTTTCTTAATCTCTTTTGCCCTTGTTCTTGTGCTTAACAACCTCATTTGTCGATGTTCTTGCGTTTTGTAACTTAATTTGCCCTTGATCTTGTGCTTATAAGCTCATTTGCATTTGTTTTTGTGCTTAAGAACCTCATTTGCCCTTGTTTGTATGCTTAACAACCTCAACAGGCCTTGTTCGTGTGCTGAACAACCTATTTTGCCCTTGATCTTATGCTTATGAACCTCATTTGCATTTATTCTTCTGCTTAGGAACCTCATTTGCCCTTGTTCGTGTGCTTAACAACCTCAATTGCCGTTGTTCATATGCTTCTTAACCTCTTTTGCCCTTGTTATTGTGCTTAACAACCTCATTTGTCGATGTTCTTACGTTTTGCAACATAATTTGCCCTTGATCTGGTGCTTATAAGCTCATTTGCATTTGTTCTTGTGCTTAGGAACCTCATTTGCCCTTGTTTGTGTCCTTAACAACCTTAATTGGCGTTGTTCGTGTGCTTAACAACCTCTTTTGCCCTTTATCTTATGCTTATGAACCTCATTTGCTTTTGTTCTTGTGCTTAGGAAGCTCATTTGCCCTTGTTTGTGTGCCTAACAATCTCAATTGGCGTTGTTCGTGTCCTTAATAACCTCTTTTGCCCTTGATCTTGTGCTTATGAAGCTCATTTGCATTTGTTCTTGTGCTTAGGAACCTCATTTCCCATTGTTTGTGTGCTTAACAACCTCAATTGTTGTTGTTCATATGCTTCTTAACCTCTTATCCCCTTGTTCTTGTGCTTATCAACATCATTTACACTTGTTCTTGTAATTAACAACATTATTTGTCGTTGTGCTTATGCTTAGGATCCTCATCTGCCCTTGTTTGTGTGCTTAGCAACCTCAATTGTTGTTGTTCGTATGTTTCGTAACATCTTTTCCCCTTGTTCTTGTGCTTATCAAAATCATTTACACTTGTTCTTGTGCTTAACAACCTCATTCATTGTTGTTCTTGCACTTTAAAACATAATTTGCCCTTGATCTAGTGCTTAGGAACTTCATTTGCAATTGTTCTTGTGCTTAGGAACCTCATTTTTCCTTGTTTTGTGCTCAACAACCACTTTTGCCCTTGATCTTATGCTTATGAGCCTCATTTGCATGTGTTCTTCTGCTTACGAACCTCATTTGCCCTTGTTTGTGTGCTTAACAACCTCAATTGTTGTTGTTCATATGCTTCTTGGCCACTTTTCCCCTTGTTCTTGTGCTTATCAACATCATTTACAGTTGTTTTTGTGCTTAACTACCTTATTTGTCATTGTTATTGCAATTTCGAATATAATTTGCCCTTGATCTTTTACTTATGAACCTCATTTGTATTTGTTATTCTGCTTAGGAACCTCATTCTCTCTTGTTTGTGTGCTATTGGAGTTGTTCTAGTGCTCAACAACTTCTTTTGCCCTAGATATTGTGCTTATGAACCTCATTTGTATTTGTTCTTGTGCTTAGGAACCTCAATTGTCGTTGTTCATATGCTACTTAATCTCTTTTGTGCTTGTTCTTGTGCTTAGCAACATCATTTATAATTGTTCTTGTGCTTAACAACCTCATTTGTTGTTGTTCTTGCGCTTTGCAACATAATTTTCCCTTGATCTTGTGCTTATGAAGCTCATTTGCATTTGTTTTTATTCTTAGGAACCTCATTTGCCCTTGTTTGTGTGCTTAAGAACCACAATTGGCATTGTTCGTTTGTTTAACACCTTTTTTTCCCATGATCTTGTGATTAGGAACCTCATTTGCCCTTGTTGGTTTGCTTAACAACCCCAATTGTCGTTTTCATATGTTTCTTAACTTCTTTTGCCATTGTTCTTGTGCTTAGCAACATCATTTACTCTTGTTCTTGTGCTTAACAACCTCATGTGTCATTGTTTTTGCGCCTTGCAACATAATTTGCCCTTGATCTTGTGCTTATGAATCTCATTTATATTTGTTCTTGTGCTTGGGAACCTCATTTTACCTTCTTGGTACACTTAACAACCTCAATTGGCTTTGTTCTTGCGCTTAACAACCTCTTTTGTCCTATATATTGTGCTTATGAACATCATTTGCATTTGTTCTTGTGCTTAGGAACCTCAATTGCCCTTGTCCGTGTGCTTAACAACCTCAATTGTCATTGTTCATATGATTCTTAACTTCTTTTGCCCTTGTTCTTGTGCTTAGCAACATCATTTACACTTGTTCTTGTGCTGAACAACCTCATTTGCCGTTGTTTTTGCACTTTGCAATATAATTTGCCCTTGATCTTGTACTTATGAACCTGCATTTGTTCATGTGCTTAGGAACCTCGTTTGCCTTTTTTTATGTGCTTAACAACCTCAATTGTCGTTGTTCATGCTTCTTAACCTGTTTTGTCCTTGTTCTTATGCTTAGCAACATCATTTACACTTGTTCTTGTGCTTAACAACCTCAATTGTCCTTGTTCTTGCGCTTTGCAACATAATTTACCCTTGATCGTGTGCTTATGAACCTCATTTGCATTTGTTCTTGTTCTTAGGAACCTCATTTGTCCTTATTCGTGTGCTTACAATGTCATTGTCGTGTTCATATGCTTCTTAATCTCTTTTGCCCTTGTTCTTGTGCTTACCAACATCATTTACC
>CAXKVW010001261.1:0-49121 GCA_964058825.1 Carex arenaria | reverse complement strand
GTCAAATTCAATGAACCAAAAAACTAAAATAGTGAGTTCAAATAGTGATTTTCTACTGGTTAGTCAAACTTTACAAAATATTTCCATATGGTTTTTTTTTTTTTATCTATTTCTGTTTTGTTTTTATTCCTAGCATAGGTTCAATTTTTTTTATAAACTGAACTTCTTCCTGATAAATCAATTTATGTTGCATAATGCTTCTATTTTTGGGGTCTCTTATAATTTACTTGTTTTAGAGGTGATTTTTTTTTTTTCTGGAATTTGAACTAAAATTTTCAATTCTGGTGAAGGAAACAGTCCATAAGCTGCTAGAAGCTCTTAGTTTTACACCCTAGTTTACTCTGCTAGAAACTTAAATTTTAATTAATAGATACATGTAAGGACTGTTGCTGCACCTACATAGAGAGGATGGACATCGCACGAGTATTGTCTTTTGATGTTCCATCAAGTAGCACGATCCCTCAAGAATTGTCCTTGATCCCTGCTGGAGATGTAGATGAAGAGATAGAGATCAGGGTAATGAACAACTTAATATTATGTTATAAATGTTGTTTGATTTTAAATTGTTAAATTTTTCTAATTTGATTATACCTTTTTGTATGATTTGAGTAGGAGTTGATTGCTGATCTTTATCCTGAACAAGAAAATGAACCCATAGAGAAATGTTTTGAGCCCTATGTTGGCATGGAGCTCGATAGTATCGATGCTGCTTATCAATTCTACAACTCATACGGGTTCAAAACTGGATTTAGTATTCGAAGAGCACAACAATATCATTCTCAGAAAGGGGATAAGAAAGTGACTAGATCATAGTTCAAAACTATTTTTTTTATAGCGTTTCTCCAAGAAAGAACTGAAAGTGGGGTTGGAATCAACTTCAGTTGAGACGAGCAGTTGATTAGATCATAGTTTAGGTCATTTTGTAAAGATAACTGTGGGTTATATTTTGGTATATGTAAGATACATGGTTATATTTTGATATAGATGGATCCAGGGTTATATTTTGGTATAGGTAAGATACAAGATTATATTTTGAAATAGCTTAAATGTGGGGTCATATTTTGTAAAGTCTTCAAGTAATATTTAAATGCAATATGAATGCTATAGCTATATACAATTTCTTGTCTTTTATCTTGCTGCAATTCCTTGAATTGGAACTTCATTGTGTGCAGCTGAAGTGCTAGTACCAGTCTCACCAGTACCAATTTCCAATTGATGTGCAATTGAGGGAAGTAGGCTATCAAAATAGCATGGGAAGATGTTTGATTTAGTTAGTATGTTTTAGTCTAGAATGTTTTAATTTTTCTAGTCAAGCGGTACTAGTTATGCAATTTCATGATTTCCAACTGAACTGCTCTTATAGGATGTAATTTTATTTTCAATTAATGAAAGCTTTGCCTACGGGCTGCTGCTAATAAAATTAAATTGATAACAGGATAGCTGCTTTTCAATGCATTGAAAGCCTACTTCAAATATGAATAGTGATGATATCGCGTTATTTTAGCTACATTTTCGACCGAATTTTGTACCAAAATATGTGTCCAAAACAGTAAAATCATGTTTATTACATTGATTATCTATAGAATGTGGTACTGCTACGTTTTTGTTCGTTTTATTGTAGGAAACGGACGAAGAAAGGGTGAAATCCGGCAATCTGAACATTCCACACAGGCCGTGCAACATCTCACACGGACCGTGCCATACCCTACTCGACCCCCTCACACGAGCGCTGCACGACCCGGACAGGAGACACAGGCACACGGTCCGTACAACATATCACACGGACCATGTCAGACAAATTCGGCAGTTAATCTAAGTTTTCAGATTAATGCCTAATTAAAGAAGGACGGTTATGAGGGAATAAAGGGACGACCCCTTGGACCAAAGAGGCATCCAATCTGACAGAGACGAATCCTAGGAGAGTTTTACAACAACTAACTTGGAGACGAAGTAGAGAGGAGGAAATCGAGAGAATTCCGACGAATCTTCTTCGTATTTTCGATTCTTGTCATGAATTGTTTATCTTACTATTGTTATTATGTTTTAAGAACTATGTTTGAATAATTTTCTTAGTTTCTTGGGATATGATGTAGTCGAATACTTTGTTTACTTGCTAGTTGTTTGATTATGTGTGATGTTTTGTGTTTGCTTGTTTGCGTATGATTTTTATTGCTTATCTGCGTTGTTCGATTGTTATTTGGTTCTTACCATTAGGCTTGGTCGCGTCTAACAAGGTATTGCGTCTAATTTGATCTTTCAACCAGACCAAGTATTTGAGATAAGTCGATGAACCGAGAGGGAAGACTAATTAGTAACCGAGAGGGAAGACTAATTAGTAACCGAGAGGTGAACTTTTCAGAAATTGAGAGATTCTGATTACCTTTAGTAAATCAAACAAATGACTTAGATAATTCAAACCAATGAACGAGAGTTTAGGTTAGAACCCTAAGAGAATCGAATTGTATTTCCAATATCGAGTTTATTAAGCCAACAAACGAAAGTTGAGGTTTAGAAACATCAGGTATGGTCAATTCATCATACACAAAACCAATCAACACAGAAATCAGACAACTACAGTTTCACTCGAGTCTGACATGGACCGTGTATGAGGGTACACGGGATGTGTGACACGGGTCGTGTGCTTTTCACACGGGCCACGTAAGGTGAGAGTCAGAGTTGCAGACGAAATCAAAAACCCAGGAAACGTTTGTTTTAATCAATTTTAAAATCTAATTAAGTTTACTTTCTATCTTATTCATTGTTAATTAAATTTCAACAATCAACTCAACCATTTTCAACACTTCTAGTCTGACGATAAATTAAGTAAAAATCTAGTTAAGTTATTGAACCGTCCCATGGATCGATACCCGATAATACCGATGATAGGATTGTGCACTTGCAGTCCTATTCAAAAGTAGAATCGAGATTAAAAAGTATAGCTTGCTGTACTGAAACTTAGTAGTACACTTTTGTGCGAACAAGTGAAATCTATATCTCATAAAATAAACCTTCCACTTCGAAAAACTTAGCATATTAATAGTAAAAATTTATTTAACATAAGATAACATACTATATCTTTATATATGCATTGTATTAATTTTTCAAATTTTTAGAATACTTTTGACATTTCTGATTATTTACAACAAAAAAAATCAATATGAGTGTCAAGAGTACTTTGTTAAGAAATTTTGAAAAGAGATGAGTAAAAAGAGAATAGGAGGGAGGGGAAGTGAGGTAAAAATTGGAACCCACAAGGACATTTTGTTAAAAAATTTAGAAGAAGGACATTTTGTTTTATGTTTTGAAAAAAAAAGAAGGGTATTATGTAAATTCTCCCCGTTTTAGGCTTATCAAATTGATGGGAAGGTGCAGGTGAAGAGAAGGAAAGGTGAAGGGGCACGACCCAATTTTCAGAGAAATTTATTAATTTGTCAATATTAATTCATTATTTTAAATGATTAAAATAGTAGACGGGGATATGAATAATTTAAGTGACTTTGGATGGGATATAAGTTATAACTAATTCCAAATTTTTTATGGATAAATATCTAAATAAAAAAGTTACGATGGATATCTATTTTTTTTTAAAATTAACTTATAAATTATCTTTTTTAACCGCTTAACTTCATACTAAATTAGTTTAATAATTTAAAATTTTGACATATAAACACATCACTAGTTTAAATAGTTTTAAATTATACTCATAAAGTAGATCGGTTTTAACAGTTTAAATGTGTTGTTTAGTTTTTGAGTTAAGCTCACATGGGTGTTTGGTGATCTTAAGAACACTTGGTTCTACTCATGTATTAGTATTGCATTTCCCCTGCATCAGACTGGGTGTTCAGAGTGGCTGACACGTGGGCCATGTACTATCTGGATCATTATGAAACCAAACATGTGTCGAGGGACAGGATCAGTTAGTTATCAGAGATATGGCCGGATTTAATCACGCCCGTCGAATACATGATTTAGGAATTACTGTACTCCTAAAATTGGACTTTCACATCCACAACTGTCAATTTCAGTTGCGCACGAGATAAAAGATCTGGCGCGAATAAAATTCAAATTACTGTACACTACTTCCAATAATTCACTTGCTCACGTTTAATTAAATTTTCTAATCTTATTTTTTGTTATTAGAATAAGTGGGGGTGACGATGAATTCAGATACTCGGAGTAACTCAAAAGTTTTGAGTTTGAATCCGGACCATCGGATTAAAATTCGCACAAATATTAAATTCTAACTTGGACTAAATTGACCAAAATCTGATCAAACAGTCCGGAATCCGGATCCAATCTGCAGGCTTATTTTACGGACATGCAACCAAACCATATATTTCAGATCTATTAATTGAATCCAGCAAGATCGACATAATGAATAAATTAATATTTCAATATAATAATTACTAATAATTGAGTACAAAGGCAAAATAAATTCCAGTGGGAAGGTATTAGAGAAATTCAGTTCCGACACCTGTACATGACAACAAAACAGAAATACAGTCGAACAAAGCTAGGGTGCATTCAGAATTGCTCACATCTCTCGGTACAATAACAAAAAAATTCACCAAAGCATGTCCCTGTATCAGTATTATACCACAGAAAAAGAAAAAGAAAAAGAAAAAGAAAAAGAGAGAGAGTTTAAATAAAATTAAAGAACAACGAGACAACTATCAAAAAAATGAAATGTAAAAAAAAAAAAAAAAGACATTTAACAAAGCCCGTATACTGACCGATCAAAGGACACTTAGGAGGCCTCCCTCCCCCTAGGGTTTCCCGGGACCCCCTGAAACCCTTCAAACAGATCCGCAACATGATTTTCAAGATCTTCTGGTGCATATTTTATATACCTCGTAGCACTTCGACCCTCAAACTGTCCTCTAGACCTTCCATAAAATGAGCGATAAGCTTGTACAGCCTTTTCAGAAATTGATATTTTCAACTCCTCTCTAAGTTGTGGGTCAGACACCCGCCAATTTGTCTGCACCCGGTATATCTCATCAAAAGCATTGTTGAAGTTTTTGAACTTCTCCTTTAGCGCATTTCTATTGGAAAATCCACTACCTCCTCCTAACCCATCATCCCTTAAGAAAGAAAGAACCCTGGTCCAGGAAGCCCTTAGATACCCAGTCGAGTGTTGACGGATCAGGCCCCGCCTCTTGCGGACCCAATTGTCACCCAATAAGGTCTTCATCTCTGAATCCTTTACCTTCTGCACTATGTACAACAAATTATTCATCATGAAAATGTGTTGTAATGCCTCGTCTTCATACAACCTTTTCTTCTCATCAAGATTTGTCTCAAGGTAAGTGATCAAGGTTAGCATGCAGTTTCCCAAAGGGGTCAGGTTAGCACCCTCAGCCGTACCAGCACCTGTTCCCTTATCCGACCCATAAGCATCCTCATCAGCAAGAAGGGTATTGAGTGCACTGCCATAATCAGCGAGCAAACCAATGTAGTTCATGACATAGCGTGTCAATGGGTGTATCTCCCCATATTGCAATGGTTTCCTGGACATCTCGCCACGGATTAAATTGCCAAACTCCAAAATTGTACCCTTGACTGCATCACCGAGCCGTGAAAATATCCCCTCAGCCTCCTCTCTAACAAATGCCTGAGCATGGCCAGAAAACAGGGATTCTAGGTCCGGCAAAACATCGGCCAGGGCTTCATACATACCCACAATCCTAAACAATTTCTCAGATGTTCTTTTACCAATTGCAACTGCATCCCCGAAATTCAATAACTGCAACACACACCCTTTAGCAGCCTCAGCAAAGCACTCATCCTTCAAACAATGAGATGACTCAAAGACAGTTTCACACACACGTTTTTCTTCTAGAAGAACGCCATGCATGATTTTCAATGCTTGGATCCATTTCTTCATTTTGGAATCAAGAGTGGGCCAATCAATCTTTTGCACCTCCTCAATGCTCATTTTGTCGACCCCAAGTGAGCCCAAGCAGTCTGTTAAGGCCTCCCTCCTGGTGTCACTATATGCTTGACATAACTCGGGTTCATAACAAGCCGCAATCATACGCAGTGCAATTTGTTTCAAGTCCCCAATGGTATCAGGGGACACAAGGTGAGGGGCAATGACATCAGAGGAGAGAGGTAGAGAGAGAGAGTGCTCCAGCTCACCCACATGAGGTGACTCAGGATTGTCAGACATTACTGGGGTGGGGTCAGTGGCCATACGGCAAAGAGAGACAGAGTGGTGGGAAGTGAGGGGATCGGTTGTGGATTGAGAAAGAAGATTGCGAAACTCATCCTCCAGGCGTGACATGGCAAGCTGGAGGGATGACTCGGCACGGACCCGGTACGAAGTGGGGAGTGAAGGCTCAGAAGAAAGAGTTATTAAGTCGTCAATTCCTGAGAGGTACTGTTTTGCCTCTTCAGGGGCCTCAAAGAGGGAGGAGATTGAATTTACCGAGGAGTCCCACATGAGTACCTTTATCAGAAAAAGAAAAGAAAAAAACAGAGATGCTATGAATATGCATGCAGATAAATTCATCAGCTGTTGTAAAAGCATAAGCATATAAAAGGTGTGCACTCAAGACATTGCCAATACAAGTAATGGCAGTATTGGAAATTGGAATGACTTAATTCTTATTTATTTTTTTAAGGGTAGTGGCCTGGTGGTTATTCTTATTACTGATATAGGAGGCTTAGATGATTGCAGACAAGTAATATGTTCTAGTGATATCAAAGGATGTAGAAACTACACAATAACAACTCCCAAATGGATCCCAGAGTATTAAAACTCCCAAATTTGAGCAGTTATGCCAAATATTATATGACCCTTGTAATGATGCATGTCGACAAAGTAATTAATGGCTGATAGGACGCTAATGACTAATGAGGGGCTTCATGTTTCTTTGAAGACAGACTTGGTCGTTGAGCCTCAATTAAGGAATCAAACTACAGCTGGAAAAGAAAAAAGATCAGAAATCTTGATCCCTGTGCAGTATCAGCTGATGCCTCTGGCAGGTGTATACCAGTACTGATTTCTTACACCGTGTCCACCGCCATTTACAGTGGTAAATGGGACATTTAAGGAACAAAGTACCTAAACCAAGGAGGCGGGTTGATGTTTTGCTAAGTTCGACATTGGATTGGCATTTGTTCAATTTTACTTTTCAGGGGTTTAACCAGAAAGAGTATGATGTTTTGGGTTTAATCAGAAAGAATATTGATGTTTTGCTAAAATTAGCATAAACAGCTAGAACGGCACCCATAAAGCAAAGGTTTACAACACAAAAAGGCAAACTTATTTTGAAGGCACAAAGAGTCAAATGCAAATTCATAAAAGTTAAAAATAGGAACCATGGTTTCTTCTTTGTTACTTAACAAAAAAAAAATGGTATCCACGTCAAATATAGAAAATAAGATTACTGCTTAGGCTCTGACTTTATAGCAGGAAATATCTATACTTGTCCCATCCTAAAAAGCATAACCTAAATTTATAGCAATGCAAACTGGTGTATTACGTGCCCAAAAAACAGATTTATGATAAAAGGGGAAAATAACGACCCACTAGGATGGACCCCTTCAAAAAGGTACAAGACTGTTTCAAGCTTACCAGTTTCTCGGCCATTTCAAATTTAACACTGTCATCCTCCGAGATCCCATCTCTCTCCTTCGCCGAGATCTCCCTGCTTGCCTCGCGTTGATCGTTGACCTCATGCACGGTCGCAGGAGGTGACTGTTGATATCCCTTTAGTGGCGATCCAGACTGCTCCTGCGTCGGATCTCCCCCGATCGCCGGAGTCTCCTCCCCGGAAGTAGCCGGGTTATCATCTCCAGTGCCCCCACGAGAGGTGGAGGCGGCGGATGAAGGGAACAAATCATTGAAACGATCGTCGAAGCCAGACAGGATCCGTATCATGTCATCCGCCGCGTTCTTCGAAGTGGCGAGAGTCCGTACGATGTGCTGTGCGGTTAAACGCACCTTCTCGTCCGCTGCCGCCATTACTGTCGAGTGATGTGGGTGCAAGATAATATAGGTTGGGGTTAGGGTTTGAAAGGACAAAGAGAGAGAGAGAGGTTAACTGAAAAGTCCAAGGAAGAAGAGGAGAGCTGGAAACGGAGACTAGAGTCGAGGCGAAGACATTGGCGATCGAGTTTTGTGTTTTTTTAATATTTGCAGTTTTGTTTTTATCTTTCTTCCCTGGATATGAACGAGAAGAAAATAATTGAATCTCCTCGTGTGATTTCTTTGACCGGCCTCTTTGATGGGTCCGTATCCCCTAAAGTAACTCAAATTTTGACTTTAGATCTGGTCCGTCCGATCAGAATCTGGACCAATCCAGCCTGAGGTGAAAAGCATGGAGTCCATTTAAAATTCGTGCTAGATTAGATCGGATAGTTCAGATCTAAACTAAAATTTTTAGTCAACTCGGGGGATATGAATTACTATTTGATAAGGAGAGACCAGAGGAAAATCGTACTGGATGTTAACTTCGCCATCTGAGATGCGCAGGTGGTAGGTTTAGTTTAAACTATTATTTACTTATTTAATCGGATAATTTTTATATAAAAAATTTAATAATATTTTTTTAAGATTTTTCTACACAAATTTCCGCTCGGATAAATATGTTACTTTATATTGTACATAATTTTAGTGTTTTGAAAAAAAAAATTGTGTTCAATTGCTAAATGCAATTTTACTATGTCTTATTTTTTTTAAATATACTTTTTCTTTAGTATATATTTTTTTAAAACACACCGAAAAGAACTTGATAGTTTTATTTAAAAAATAATATAGTATTTTGTAATGTGTCATCCACTCATCGGCAGCTTAGATTTAAGGATTGAACATAAGAGCTTCAGTGTGCAGCAACAGAGGTGAAAACAGATTGGATACTGATAGGATATTCAGTCAAATTATATTCATGTATTTTTTTCAGATATGAATATGAATCTAATATTAAACGGATACATGCAGATACTAGTCAGATATCCGTAGATATATACATAAATATTTTCATAATATATATTAAACAATATAGTGCATATTTACTTATCAGATAATTAAAATTCATAACAATACACGGATGTTTGGAATAAAATTATAATTGATGTTGAGTTTTAGATTTTTAATGCAATTATATGATAATGAGTTTTGGTAGAAATTGATGTAAGAGATCCACTCAATTTTGCAGTAGCGATCATATCAATCAAAACTTGATCCCATGCTTCGTTCCGTGGTAGAATTACTTTACGGCGGTTCCGTTAGAATTCATATCACGTAAATAACGTAATATTTTTTTTATTAGAATCCGTGCGAATTTTAAAGGGACTTTATGTATTTTACTTGAGAATGAATTGATTTGAATTTTAGGTATTTATATCCTCTCATATATATGTAAGAAATGTACTAACAGGCCAAATAATTTGGGCTATAGGTTAAATCTGAATTTATTCTTTTTGGGCTGGGCCCGAAATAAGCCTGTTACTCTCTCTAATCTGATCTGATCAGATTAGGATAAATATTCTGATTAGGTGCAAATGAATAGCTGCAATTGAATAGGTGCATCTGAACTGGTGCATATGTTTTATAAATATAGTGCATCAGTTCAATTTTCGGATCCCATTCATTTTACACTATTTACAGAAAACAAAAAGAGAAACAGAGACTGCCTGTTGATACTAACATACCGACTTGCAGTAGTTGGTCAATCAGTTCATGTGGATACTGGTGGAGGCGCATTTGCTGTTGCTGGTGCGTGTATCTGACAGGAGAAAGAAAGAGAAGAGGCTGACTGCTCCTACGACTAGACAAAGATTTCCGCTGCGCGTCTAGTGGTAAACTCTATATTAATCTAGGAATTAGTTTTATACTTGAATTCTGATTTCGGATAGTGAACAAATTGAAGAACTGAATCGAATTGTTGCACTATAACCTATCCAAAAACCCTACAATATCTAGCTCAAGCAAATTACAAACAAACGGCTCGAATTAATTCCAGTTAGATCAAAATCAATCCAATATCTATAAAAACTATAGGAGGCCGTTTTGAGATTGTTCCAGGTTTTTTTTTTTTGAAATCATAGGTTGGGAGTCAAGCCACCTAACCCACTTTCAAGCTTCTATTTATATTATAGAAGATTTTTTCATTTTGTGGGTTTCGAACCCATGACCTCTTACATGAGAGCCATGTGTCTTGTGCCGAGTTAAAGAACTAATGTGGATTGTTCATTTGTAATTTGCTTAGTTAGTAGGTACCTCGGGTGATTCGAATTTTAGACGGTCTGGATTTAATCTCACGGGGATATTGACTAGTTTTGTTATTTGTGGACTCTTATTTTCAAAAGTAGTAGTTCATAAACACATCAAACTTATAAATTTTAATTTCTACTCCATCACAGCATTTCGAAAATAATTTTCAAGCAGTGCGTTTAAGACGTTGTTATCAGTAACGTGTCTATTATATTAGCTCATTGACAAGTCTTAATTTGTGGCTTATTGGACGACCTACATCACTACATGGCTACATCAGATATTATCACGCTGAAAAGGCTGGAGAAAAAGGGAAGAAGATATGGTCCGTTCAATCGACTTTTAAGGGATCTTAATCCAACGGTTTATGACTAGACAAATTTTGTGCACAAGTTGTCCGGGCTTTGAATCTCCCTCCTGGCATCTTGGAAGTTGGATGGAAAGGAAAGGAAGTTAATCTTATAATTAAGTATTGTTTGGTTGAGTAATTAATATTAGGTAAGATTAATGAAATTATTTTTTAATATTCTTTAACCTTTTAAAGTATATATTATTAATTTTTAACTTGGAGTGTAAAGGAAGTTAATAACACGAAATAAATCAGAGAATGAAAAATATAATAATCTTCTTTTATATTAATTTTTTTTTTCTTCATGGTCTTTATTTCCATTTTTATTCATCTCGTGTGAACCAAATATAATGTAAAAGACTCATATATTTAATTTATAAATAACTATATTAAATAAACACAACGAAATTGTTTATGCTAAGAATGTGAAAATGAATTCGGTCAATTCTTTTCATTATATATGTTAATGTCAGTTATACAAAATTTATTTCCATAACTATTTTTTATAGAACAATAACATGGTTCTGTTTATTTAATTAGATCGATGACATTAGTTAAGGTTGATTCTTGATTATATTATATTAAATCAACCATAGCAATATTCATAGTTTTATTAATAGCATTATTAATTGTTCTGATATTAATAATATCAATCGGCATATTAATTATACTTTTTATTAACGGTAATAATATAATAAATTATAATGATATTAATTAGAATGTAATGGCGCGGCCAGGTCTTGAGTGTACTTTTATTTTTTTGAAAAGTTGAACGTCGAGCCTTCATTTTTGAGATAGACATCCATATAGCCGAAATTTTTATAAATATACAAAATATCAAACAAATTTAACAATCTATACAAAATTGAGATTGAATTCGAGATCTATCCAAATCGATTAGCTCTCTATCGGTTTCATACCATAAAACCGATTTACTCATTCTGGAACCGATGAGGCTTTGATCGGTTCTACATTGCATAACCGACGAGGCTTTGATCGGTTGTAGAAAAACGGATGATTTATTGATCGGTTGTAGAAATTGTTTGGGAGATGTGAATCATGAATCATGCATTTTGCTAGCATGTTACAGGGGTGTCTTAATTGCCAAAGACAAAAATGCTTTTGACCCCCTCCATAAGCATAACTTCCCACCGGATCTTATATCATTAAATATAAGCTTTAATGACCGAAATTTTTATAAATATACAAAATCAGAAATTAATTTAACAATCTATACATTTTTTTTAACGGAATTCGAAAACTATCTATATCGATAAGCAGGCCATCGGTTACAGAGTCCCAAACCGATGAGCTACTCATCGGTTTCAGAATGCTTGAACCGATGACTTATCTATCGGTTTTAGTCTAGCACGGTTTTTGATGCTATCTGCACACTTTTTGAAATAACGAACTGCTTAGATTAAAACAACGAACGATTCAGATTGAAATACTGTTTGTAATCATTACAAAATTTTGAAACCGATGAGCTATTCATCGGTTTTGAATTAAAATATTTTTTCATTTTTTTATTTAATTAGAAAATGTTATAATTTTTTTATTTTTTATATTAAAATATTAGAAATATTTTTATATATTTTTTAAAATTAGATAGAATAGAATATAATTTGATTTATTAGAAAGACTTAAACAAATAACCTGAATCAATATTTTTCAAATCGGATTTTTCATAGCTGTAAGAAAAATTAAAATATTTCTTTGTGTGTTATTAGACCAAAATAAAAATGCTTTGAATTTGAATTATTGATCCCGGTTCAAAAGTCACTTCTAAGTAAATACAGAAAATATTATGGTCTTTCTATTTTTGAAAAAATAATTTTTTTCAAAAACTTTTCATACATGTGATCATTACTCAAAAATAAAAAATTATTTTAAACTTTTGAAAATTTTTATTTTTTCAAAAATAGAAAGACCATAATATTTTTTGTATTTACCTAGAAGTGACTTTTGAACCGGGATCAATAATTCAGATTCAAAGTATTTTTATTTTTTTTTAATAACACAAAGAAATATTTTAATTTTTCTTACAGCTATGAAAAATCCGATCTGAAAAATATTGATCCGGGTTATTTGTTTAAGTCTTTCTAATAAATCAAATTATATTATATTCTTTCTAATTTAAAAAAATATATAAAAATATTTCTAATATTTTAATATAAAAAATAAATAAATTATAACATTTTCTAATTAAATAAAAAAAATAAATGAAAAAATATTTTAATTCAAAATCGATGAATAGCTGATCGGTTTCAAAATTTTGTAATGTATTTCAATCTGAATCGTTCGTTGTTTTAATCTGAGCCGTTCGTTGTTTCAAAAAGTGTGCAGATAGCATCAAAAACCGTGCTAGACTAAAACCGATGACTTATTCATCGGTTCAAGCATTCTAAAACTCTGTAACCGATGACCTGCTTATCGGTATAGATAGTTTTCGAATTCCTTTAGAAAAATGTATAGATTGTTAAATTAATTTCTGATTTTGTATATTTATAAAAATTTCGGCTTTAATGATATGTAAAATTAATTTCTGATTTTGTATATTTATAAAAATTTCGGCTTTAATGATATGTAACAGGTAGTAAATACAGAAGTTGGACATGGTTAGTTTGAAAGATTCATTTATTCTAAGATGATTAGCTAGAAATGCCTGGCGCAGGTTGCCAATTCATTCAATAAATAATCGGTTCTGGATAGAAACCGATCAATAAATCATCGGTTTTCTACGACCGATCAAAGGCTCGTCGGTTATGCAATGTAGAACCGATCAAAGGCTCGTCGGTTCCAGAATTGGTAAATAGTTTATCGGTTTGGTAATTTTAGAACCGATGAATAGCTGATCGGTTTTATGGTCTGAAACCGATAGAGAGCTAATCGGTTTGGATAGATCTCGAATTCAATCTCAATTTTGTATAGATTGTTAAATTTATTTGATATTTTGTATATTTATAAAAATTTCGGTCCATATAGTGTCACCCAACTAATTTTTAAGATAATATTGACGGAATGTAAGTCTTCCACCTTTAAATACCATAAATGACTCCACTTTCAGATTTCAAACTTGTGAGCTCTCGTACAGAGTTCATTGCTCTTAACCACTAGATCAGTGTCTGATTCTTAGATTTATCCAACAAAACTATCCTTCATGTCTCAAAAGAATGGGAAATTTGAGAGGGTTTTCAGAGTCTGAGTCCTTTTATGTTCATGATTATCTGATTTTATACTCAATTATCTTAATGTAGTTAATATAACTAGACTGACTTTTGTCTTGGTAGATATGGATTTTCTATTGTTTGAATTCAAACTTTTCCTTTTGCTTATGAGAGTTTTGGTCCGTTATTTTGAGAATTCATAGATGCTTGCTCTATGCAATTCAGTAGTATAGTTTTTGTTATTCATTTCATATTCGTCTTGTATTGAAAACGCTACTTGTAGAATAATGACAAACCTCATTAATATGTAATATGTCTGATTTGAAGAACTTTCAGAAAAGCAATTTTTCATGTTTGATGTGTTAGAATCTAAATATTGTTGAAAAGAAAAATACATAAAGCTACTAATTCCGACTGAAAATAGAAATTACGACAAACACGTCACTAATCCCAACTTAAACCCCGATGGTACCATGAAATATTTAATTAATCCTATACAGAGATGATTAAAAAAGATTACCAATCTAGTGTTTCATGTTTATCAGTATACCTGATTGATCAATTCATTATATAGTACACATAAATGTATTAAAAAACTTACCAGTATATACACTGGTATATGGAAATATAATTGTTAATTAAAAACCTAGTTGTTAATCAAGTTTGTTTTGAACTTTATTTTATTATAAATACATAGTTAATTTTTGTCAATAATCTTTCAACCCACTAACCTATCCATACTACTTCCAATATTACCTCTAAACATGTATCAATCCAAAAATTATAATAACAAAACAAAACACAGGACATTCAATTACATGAATGCACTACAAACAAATAGCATCGGTATCTTCTGTAGCCTCATAGCATCATCTTGTATTATGGCATCCATGCGGTTGCAGGCCCTCTCTATCAAAGAATCAAGAACTTCTAGACGTTTCTCTAGTCGGAGTGTCGGACCAAGTGATATAATATACCTATCCTTTCATACATATAATTTAGAATTTCTTCCTTGCTAAGTCTAAATCCTTAATTCAGATCCAAATCTGCTGTTTTTATGTGAGAAAAGGAGGAGCCTCCTTTTCGTCCATCATAGCCGTTTAATTCTACTGACAGTTTGGATTGATTTTGTCCCATCTCTTCTTTTTTTTGTGGTTTGCCCAACAATTAAATCTCCTCTCCCATCTCTGTTTTTTTTTCTGGTCTTGTTTCTTGAGGAATAAATGCCAAATGTAAAGAAGAACGGACATAATTTCTCACAAAATTTATATTAATTGATTCGTTCCTCTCAAATTCATTAATATTTTCAAGCTTTTTTAGAGGTTCACCAAAATAAGTTGCAGTAATTTTCAAAACTTCAAACATGCAATCAATTTGAAGTGCAATCAGAGAATACTTCTCAATAAATTAATAAGTTCAATTTGCACAATTTGTACCAAACCACACTATAAAGTATAATGTTCCGACTTTGTACATAGCAAGGTGAGAGGAACTGATTAGTGCCTAAGATAACATGGGACTTCAATTTATATTAGTTGAGCGAAAATAAATTCCCATGCACCGACTCGTTGCTTACTACTTGAAGCAAAAACCTAAAGATGATGAGTTGTGAAAAATGCGTGTGAATAAAGAATGTATTTGTTTATTTAGTTTTCATTTCCTTTTGGTCTGAACTGTGAAGAATGTGGTTGTTTATTGGCTTCTTTTTTAGTTTAATTAATTAACTAGTGGCGTCGTTGCGGCTACGCCGCAACAGTTTTGTTAGTGCATGCTGGTGTATATGAGCGACAATTCGTTGTTCTTCTTGTGTTCAGTTGTTGTATAACACTTGCCTTGCGGAATTGAAACCGGAATTTTGGCAAGTTGAATGTGTAAGCAAGTGCATAGAATTAATGTCGTAATATAGTTTGAAATATAGTTCAACAGTTTTTTTTATTGTTTTCAATTCGAAAGTGGCTATTTCACAAAAGATGGCATTAGTAAATAGAAAAAACTTTCAGCTAAGTATAGTGAGTAACCGGTAGATGAAATTGTTTTCAATTTACAGTTCCTAGACCATGATGCTTCAAAATTTCCAGTCCCTAGACCACGATGCACTAAAATTTCTTATGTTATTCGTACGCAGGAGCGATGAGACATGTAGCTTCCTTTTAGCTAATCCGTCTGGTACAAAAAAACAGTAATTTCTCAGATGAATCAGTCCAGCCCTAAGTTTCCTGTTATTACCCAAAAAAACAGTAATTTCTCAGATGCTATTTTTTTGTCTTAAAAAGGGAAGCTACTGGAAGGTAAGACATTGGAGTAGATTGTTCAGTAATGAGCTTCTCCTTTTGTTTGTTAAAGTTAATAAAACAAAATAAGAGAGAGGAGAAATGAATGAGACCTCAAAAAATGGGTAAGTGGTCGCTGGACGGATTTAGAGGCAAAATCAAAGTCGCGCTGAGTCCTGTGCTGGTACTGCAATTATTGCTCTTGTACCATAACTGCAATTTCAATACTATTCCAAAAAGATCACAAAATGAGAAATTATAAGCATAACAGTTAACTACAAGCAATGTCATTTGGTAGTTTAGTGGTTGTTAAATTTTCATATATTAATGACAAAACGGATGGAAAGATATGCGCTGTCAGAATTGTTTCTACCACATGTCATTATAATTTACACACACAGCCACACCAATCGATATATTAAGTTGAAATTTGAAAGGGTATATTCATCTAATAAAAATACATACCTGTTTGAAAACATTCTCATATAGCTGTGGAACCCCACCCTGTACAAGCTTATCAAAAGTGTCGTCAATATTTTTTTTTTCCTTGGAAGATTTTGATCACAGTTAGTTATTTTGTGACTTTCTATTTTACTTAATTCTAATCTTCTACTTTGTCCCTAGAAATCACTCTAACCAGTACACAAAAAGTCACTGGTATCACTGGAAAAAAATTGTCTGAATAAAGAGAAAGTAAACTCTAAGTCAAGTGGGAAAAGAAAGAAAGAGAAAGTACATGAGTGCACATTGACAGAAAGCTCTAAAGACGACTGATAATCACTTTATTTCCCGAGACGGCGCTGAAATGTCTTCCATATATTATTTTTAACAAAAAAAAATGCAAAGTCAACACAGAGTTTCATTGCAAGAAAGAATACAGTGGTTAGAAAGCTTCTACCAGTTGTTCAACTTCAACATGGAGGTGCACATCACACTTCTTGACAGGAACTGATACTTATAAATCTTAAACTTAAAGACCAGGTAAATATAAATGAGCTTAAAACTTAAAGACCCAAAAAATAGACATTAAAAAAAATAAAGAGGAAAAATAAATGAGCTTTTATTAAATAGCTTCACACAACAATTGAAAGAATGACCTTTAAGACAAACCTGGTGTAAGAAGAGAAGCAAACAATGAGCAAGGTGGACCCACCTAGGTGGTGTTGCATCCAACTGCAGTGAATATATATGTGTGCATATTATTGTAACAACATTAAATGATACATATTATTAAACTGAAGGTAATATATTGCAGCCATGTCAAAATCTGCAAGTTAAAGGAGGTGTAATCTACATAAACTAAGAAAATGTTTGGTCGAATCTACAGAAAGTTTAGAGGAGGTCCAAGTGACGAAGTAACGGTTCAGATCGACTATTTGGACTTTGAAAACAAATATATTGATTCAAAGTACTAACCAATGTACGCTATGCATAGTACCATAGCCTCACTCATATAAAGACAAACATTACATGGGTAACCATGAAATGGTTAGAATAATTGGAAAGGAGAAAAGATAACCATTTTCAGTTACCAGAAGCGGTGGATTGTTATATTTCTCTTTGACGTAGTTCATTAGGCTCATCATCCCTTCAGGTACAATATATATCCAGACAACATTTGCTTGTATTAATAAATAATTTGAAAACACAATATTCCATTCGATCTAATAATTTTCTTTTAAGTAGTATCATATATTATATATAGTGGGTTTAAAAGTTTCTCTTAATTTCTTTCCTTTAGTCTCCAATTGCTTTAGTATCCTTGAATGATGCATGTTAGAAAATAAAGTATTCTTTTGGTTAATGTAATTGTTGTGAACGTAATTAATTGATATAACACAAACCTGGTAAAGTACTATTCAAGCTAAATTATTTTTTGCTTCCTCAACTGGACCTAATTGGCAAATTATTTTCTAACAATTGAAATGGGATTGAGAACTATTATGAACTTACGTTAGTGTGCCGGCACCGAGTTGACGACTGTGTCGTGGAGCAAGTTGTCAATTATATGTTCTTTGCATACCATGTTGTGTAGTGATTTATATCAAGTTACCAACAAAAATGCAATGATCCCTTAACCAATGCTGCCTGCCTCATCAGCTGAGAATGTTGGCAATCTATCCCCAACTCTTGTTTTCATTGAATTTGGATAATTACCAAAGAATAAAGGGTCCATAAACCTGTTAAAAAAATTCGCAGTAATTTTTAAAAAAATTCATTCTAATTAAGTAAATACTTTACTTCTGATGAAATTTTCTTGCTAATCTTACTGACTAGCATAAATCTGTCAATTTTGTACCAGTGAGTTTTCTTCAAATTAATAGAAAGGAAAGGAACAATTATCTCACAACAATTTATTTTATAAACATTGGATCAAAAGAAGAAAAAAATATTAAGAAATTTACCAACAGAATTGAAAGTCTTGCTCTCTGTGTGCGGTTGCGATGTCTTCGGTAGAGTTTGTCATTGGCACATACCACATAGCATCAAGTGCCATCCCAACAATTCCACCTTGTGTAGGCTACATTTTGAAGACATGCGATAAACAAACAAAAATAAAGTGTGTTATTCTAGACAAAAGCTAGATAAGAAGAGGTCTTTAGTGAAATTCCCCTTGTGCAAAATAAATGTACCAAATTGTTTGAATCACATGACGCAAACATGTCTTCCATAATAAGCACCATATGTAGTACAATTAAGAATGTTCACCTCTAATTTTGATCCTTACTTTAGAAAATATTTATCGATAGTCATCTTGCTCACCACAACACAAACTAATTTATTATTCTTTTATGTCTACCATATATATCATGTTAGTACTAAAGATATCCATCAGAATAATTCTTTCCACACATCAAAGCTAGAATCTCAATTCATAAACCTCGTTTTATTCTGAATAAATAGTGCCAACAGTAAAATAAAATGCAGCAAGTAAACATTACCTTGTATTTCCTCTTGCCAATAGTGATAGCCTCCAATCTCATCAGTTTGTAATTAAAAAATCATCCGGTAAACCAAAACAAAAAGCAAGTGTAATATTCGTAGTTTCTTCGAAAGTTCTTCTAGGAGAGTTGTCTTGCAGGCCTCTTATTAGTAGTTGCAGTCTTTGATTCTTGGTCAGAGCTGCACATATAGGAATTTGATTTTTCATTTAAGAGCCATAGAAATATCATACAAATATGTCTCAGTTGGTTGTTCATGTAATTAAAGAGTAATTAATATAAGCAGATTGTAGGAGGCTATGTTCTAGCCCTACCAACCTGATCTAACCACTGCACAATGAGAGAAGATGGATCTTGGTACCTGGTAGGTTGCAAGGTAATTTTCTAAAATAGTCTCTGGCAAGTAACAGAGCTTCAAATCAGTACCACATAGTGCCACAATTTGGTTCTTACAAAGGAAGATTCAACAAAATTGAGTTTTATACAAGTGTCAGTAATGGTCTATACTGAGTCGACCTAAAGAGTCCCAGTCTGTTTATCAATTGGAATCTCCCAATAATTATTTTTTTGATAGTATGAAAAGGGGTACCTGAAAACACAAAGGGAGGCCATAATTTTTTTTTTTTGCTACATATTAGTACAAAAAAGCCCCAATTATATCCCAAGGAAACTGTAGTAAAATTAGATTGGATGACAGCAAGGATTGGAGAAAAAAAGAATTTGTGCCTAGTGTTTGCAATTTTCGCATGAAGAAAAAAAAATAAAAATAAAATAAAGGAAATACAAAAATCGGTGTTGCAAAAATTTCCTGATTAGAAGGCAGGAAACCCATTTTCACCAATGGAAATTCAAATCCATCTAATTGTCGGTAGGCAATAGTTATATGCCCGGTTATCCCTAATTCTGTATCCAAAATTCCTTATCATGTTTGTACGTTGTGGCTATCAAGTGGAATAGAAAATGACCATTTAAAGCAGTGGAGAATTGCGAGAGAATTTTACCAGGAGATTGAAGCGGAGGCCGTCTAGATATTCTATTCACTAAGGATCAACAGCTGTATGAAGAGAAAGGGAAGCTGAAAAGTGGAAGAGGAGAGTAGCGAAACTGAGCCACTGTCGAGAGTGGAAGAAATAGAAGCAGGCGGTTCTAGCGCACCAGCAGAGAGAGAAAAAGAAGGGAATGAAGAGGGACGAATTCAGGAGGAGACACGTAGTAGCTGTGTACTACGTGGACAGCGGGAGAGAATTTGGAAAAGACACGTAGCACAAAGAGCGAAATTCTCAACCAAGGCAAGGCAAATTTCGCTCCAAAACAGTGGAGTTTTTTTTATTTTTTTTGCTGATGACGAGAGGTGACGGAAGACTCAAATTATCTCCCCCATTGATATTTTATCGAAAGGTTAAAAACGGAGGTGTCACTGTTCATTGATTACGTCACAACCCATTCAACTTTTATAGTATACTAGTTAACTTGTTGCGGCTCTGCCGCAATTGGTTTTTTTATGTTTGTTTATGGAGGTAACAGATATTGTCCTCAGAATTTCAATCGATATTCTGCAAAATGGAAGTGTAAGCAAGTTCATAGAATTACTGTAACAATAGATCTTGAAATATCTATGCATTCTTTCCCGGGGTGTGGAAGTCAAACATGAAGAAATCATATATATACCGAATATTCAACTTTTTTTTATTTACAAATTTTGTCACTCCATATTAGGAATTCTATATGGTAGAGATAATAACAATTTAAATAAATATATTTCCTTGGACATTTCATTCAACAGTAGATAATTTAGCCACCTGTGTAATTATCTACTGTTGAATGAAATGCCTAAGGTCCTTTACAACAAAAAAAAAACGTAAATATATTTTCTGTAGTAAAAATAGGGGAAATAAACCACACACACTAACAAAAACAGACCCAATCCTTTAACTAAAGCTCCACTGGATGGGTGCCTGTGTTGTATGAAGTCAAAACTACTTTACTAAAATTCCTCAAACTATTTAAATTGTAGGGAAACGTCAAACTTGATAAATAGTTTCAAAATTAAGTATGGTTGCATAATTTAGCAGAAATTATTTTATTGAAGAGAACCAAATGAAACATGTTTGCAAATATATCATGTGGATACCTCAGAGGAATTTCTTTTTCCTAGAGGTAAAATAGATATTTTTAGAGAGAGGGGGGTGTCCGATGCCCATCGGACCAGAACAGTGTTCGATGGGTGTCCGATACCATCCGATCTACTTCAAGATTTGTGCGCACGTATATTAAAGTAAATAGCACGGATATTAAAGTGATGCGCACAGATCTTGAAGTGAATCGGACGATATCGGACAGCCATCGAACAGACTCTGGTCCGATGGGCATCGGACACCCTCCTCTCCCATATTTTTATAATAGCTTAGAAGCTGAAGTACAGTCTCCATCTACATAGAAGTAATATACTATTAACTAAAATGATCTAATCGTTATTCAAGTAAAGAAATAGTAAGGAATTGACATACCTAAATAACATTTTGTTTCAACTATTTTTAAGAAATAGACATGAGGTTTTGAGTGCAACTACAAATCAAGTAGTACTATGTGCATCGGTGAAGATAACTAATTGTTCAGTTGAATAATTTCCCTGAATTGGTATATATATGTGGCCTCTCTGTAATAAAAATGAATAACTCATAATTTAAATGATAATTTTTCTGCGGTAACAACCAATAGCTGAACAATAAACTTAAAAAACGAATAAATAAATGTAATAAAATATTAAACCATAAAATAGAGGAAGAGATGGTTAGCAGGTAGAGAAATTAAATGCAATTGAACTTGATGTGTACAGAACTTATTCTTCTCAATTCTGTGACTGCACAACAAATAATGAAATGCTAGCACCAAAGATAATGCCCTAACTGAAACAGTGCACAGAATACTCTATACATCACTTAATTGTTACATAGACTATAAAAGTGACCCTAAATCCTAATTACTATGTAGAAAACATTAGAATATTGTTACTGGTATTGTAAGCTATCTACTTAGATCAATGAGCAGAGCTACTTGCTTCGGGTATAATTCACTTACATCGGCTTAGGATATCTGGTACAGTGATGGGTTGGGCTAGAATTACATCCTTGTAACGAAAATGCGGCTTTCTTATACCTGATCAGAGGGAGGAAAACAAATTAACAATTATGGTGGTGAGTCTGGTGACTGGTACCTACTTTCTGTGTGTAGTCTCCTCTTACACTGTCAAGCAAACAAAACATGCGAATATTCCAATTGGGCAATGAGTGTTAAGTGTGATAAAAATAATATAAAAAACAATTTAAATGTGACAGATTGCTTGGGTTGGTATCCCGACCCTGCCAGCGTGGCTGCCTACTGATATGCTTATCAAGGTAAGTAACTTGTTACTTTTTTTTCACCAATTGAGTACTTGACCAACAACAGAGACCAACATAACTTAACATAACATTCTAGAACGACAGACACTATCTGCACATGTTGAGTCAATTGAACACTTTAAGTCACTGCCATCAACAGAGAACATTGAACTGGTTAACTCACTTGGTAGAGAAATGAAATGAAGAAAACAGAGTTACTCTCAGTGAAAAGGTAAAATACTAATTTCATTGAGAAAGAAACAAAGGGGAAAAAAAAGGTAGTATTTACCTCTGTACTGGAAGAGTCTGACAGAGAAACCAGTAACACCTCAGCTAACAACATGATTAACAATTGATGGATCTCGCATTGGAGAAATATGAAAATTTTAGTTTGTAGGTCTCAATTTCTAGATCAATGTTACAGCAAAGATTGAACACCTAATATTGATAGAATAGGAAATGAACAAATGAAAATTTTAACTTGATAGTCACTGTCAAGATTGTAGGGAAAAAATGAAACTTTCTTTAGCAACAAAATCAAGGAAATATATAGATCAGTAAATTTTTTGCTGAACTATGCAGGCATTTTATCTCTTTCAAAAATATTACTGCTATATTTTAAGGTGTCCTCTACTCAGCATTCTAGAGTCTAAACTATGCAGCATCAAGTGTGTTGTCAGTATTGGTATGGATTTTGCTCCTCTGGTGTCCTTTACAAGATGACTGAAGGCAAAAAACCGTACTGGTACATACTGATAAACAGTACCAAATGGGAAAATTTGGCTGCTACCAAGCTGGTATCTCCGGTCAAAACATTGTTTAATTGATTGAGTTGTTTGTGCTTATAGAATAGCAAGAAAGTAAGGTAATGCGGTAATAGCTTGGAGAAGAGCTTACCAAATGAGGGAGGAGCCACCTAAGGGGGAAAGCGAAGAAGATCACCCTTTCTGCCGACAGAGAGAAGTATCGAAGGGGAGCCGCAGGAGCAGGGGAGAACATGACTAAATTGCAGGGTGGCAGATGGAGAGAACTGTCCGAGGGAGGAAGAGGACAGGAGAAGAGATCGGCGTAGATAAATCGAGAAGGAAAGGTCGGTAGGAAAATGGAGAGGAGAACACGTGTGGAGTGAGAAGGTCACGTGGCTCTCCCAGGAAAAGAAAGATGGGAGGCAGCTGGAAAATTAGAGGAAGAAGATGAACCGTTGGATTAGCTGTAAAATTCGAGCTAGGTTCCAATTTAAGTTGGATGATGAGAGCCGACGTCAGATGAGAAAATTGGAGGGCCTTATCTATCATCATACGGTTACCAACGGGGGTGTCACTGTTCATAGCTACAGTGGCACCCCATTGAACTTTTAGGATTTATAATGACACATGAAGAACTTGTGAGAGGAGCCGTAAATTTAGAAGAAAATGCCTCCTAATATAAGTTTTTCCCTTTAAGCATTTTATTTCTACTTTAAATAAAAGAAGTAAATTTGTAGTGCGTTGTGGCTTTTTGATTTGTTGAATCAGCATGGGAATGAAGAAGACATGGGAGAGAAGAGATCGGAGAAATGGGAGATGAGAGAGTTAATTTTGTGCTCTCTCGTAAGTCGTAAGCGTTGGGGTCAGGAGCGGGGTTGGACCGTGGGAGATGGGGGTCGAATTCGGGGGTCGGTAAAGAACTGGGAGGCAAGTAGGCAACTGGACCTCTGATTCAGCGCTATCATCCGCACGGGCACGAACTTAAGCGCGGATCTGAAGGTTGAGGATTGCAGGCCCGAAAAGAGTGAGGCATTTTAATTAAAAAAAAAGCCCATCTGAGATGTATCTTATATTCGGCCCAACAGGGTAGGGTTTTTCTTATGTTTCTGTATAAAAACTACGCGCCTGTCTCTCTCTCTCTCTCTCTCTCGCCGCCGCCGCCTCACACCTCTCTCCAGACTGCAGCGCAGCGATGGTACCTCTCCATCTCGCTTTTCTAAATTTCTTAATTGCTTTCTGGATTGAAATTTGTGTATTCATCGATTATCTTTTTGTGTTTTTATCTGATTGCAGGTGAAGTACTCGAGAGAACCCGTTAATGTTACCAAGTGTAAGATCTCACATCTTCCGGTTCATTTCACGTTTTTTTTTTTCTATCTGCATTTGTTTGAATGGGTCGTTTCTCGAATCTAGTCGAATCAGATCATCATTTCCATGATTTTGACATTGCAGCTTAAACTGATTATATTTTCTCCTGTATTTTGCAGCCGCCAAGGCTATGGGCCGTGACTTGAGGGTTCACTTCAAGGTTAGTTTATGTTTGCTGTAATTATCTCACTTTGTGGCACTTCCTTGTAATTGTAAACATATGATATCAAATTATTGTTAGGGGTGGTATAGCGTCAGTTATGGTCTTATGGTGTTTTCCCTTAGGTCTTTCTGTATTTAGTGGTGATGAACTAATGAAGCCTCCAGTAGAATATATGTGTTCTAAAATTTCTTCTCTAACTTGTCGGTTACTTCATTTTGATTGATGTACAATATTTATGTTGCTGGTTTGTTTTTATAAAAGGTCTATATTGTTTTAAAAGCCTGGTAATCTGGTTTTTGTTCATTGTCCTATAATTTTGCATTTGTACATGTATGTGATCTAAGATTTATTCTCTCTCAAGCTTGCAGTATTTTTGTGTCTATCCTAGTTTGAATATGTGGGTTGTTGTTTCGAGTTGTTTATATGTTCTGTTTTGTCTAACCTAATTCACTATTATTGTATTTTTTGATAATAATGTATGATACCTCGAAAGTCATGTTCATAGTTATTTGTTCAGTAAATTGAATTCATGAAATTATTTAATTTCAACAAGGTGCAACCTAAAGTATAAAAGCAGGGTGTTGTTTTGTTTTACTGAACAGTGCTCTCGTAAACTATAGGGAAAATAATTCGATGTTCTTGGGTGAACCATTTGACTACACAATGCCATCTGGTTCAGTAAACAACGATACATTTATTGACATTACTTTTATCTTCTATTATAGCTTGTAGGCCTGATTTCTTAGATTGGTCTTTTGATTGTAGTTGATGTTCATTGTTTTTCGTATTAGGTTCAATTGGTCTGGGGAAACATTTGTGCAATAATCTACTCTTTAGGAATATATTTTATTATATGTCACTTTTTTTAATATGTTTGCGAAAACCTTAATACGGGCTTTAATTGCATATTTAGTTAGATAATCGTAACCTAATGAAAAAGCATGGTTCTGTTTAGTATCAGTCAGCAGAGCTATCGTTGAACATTAGGGATATAAAATCAATGTTATTGGGTGAACCTTTTGGTTAGATTTTTCTATGGCAGAAGGTTCAGTAAACAGTGATACATGTTTTTGCTTGTGTGCACTCTTTTAATCAATGAGTGTTATTAACTAATGAAAAAGCAAAAACCTTAATATGGGATATTTAATTGCATTTTTAGTTAGATAATCATAACCTAATGAAAAAGCATGGTTCTGTTTAGTATCAGTCAGCAGAGCTATCGTCAAACTTTAGGGATATAAAATCAATGTTATTGGGTGAACCTTTTGGTTAGAATTTTCTATGGCAGAAGGTTCAGTAAACAGTGATACATGTTTTTGCTTGTGTGCACTCTTTTAATCAATGAGTGTTATTGATTTATTTAAATTCATCACCGCTTGTATATTTTTTGCGAACTTTTCTGTCTTTAGTCAGTTCACAAGTCACTTGATGTATTCATTAACCAAATACAATTATGAAGAACACAAATATTATTTTTGCTGTCTCTACTGTACACTAACAGTGCATTCTTTCTATTTTTCTTTATTATAGAACACAAGGGAGACAGCGTTTTCCATTAGGCGTATGCCATTGGGGAAAGCAAAGAGGTACCTTGAAGATGTTATTGCACACAAGCAGGCAATCCCCTTCCGCCGTTTCTGCGGTGGTGTGGGCCGTACTGCACAGGCCAAGAACCGCCATTCCAATGGTCAGGGACGCTGGCCTGCCAAGTCAGCCCGCTTTGTCCTTGATCTGCTCAAGAATGCTGAGAGCAATGCTGAGGTCAAGGGACTTGATGTGGATAACCTATACATTTCTCACATCCAGGTCAATCAGGCCCAGAAGCAGCGTCGCCGCACCTACCGTGCTCATGGAAGAATTAATCGTATGGTTTTCTTATTTTCTTCTATCTTATTTCTTGTATTATAGCTCTCCTGAATACAAGCCATTTCTGGCCGTGTGTTCATTTATTTGTTAAAGTCAGGGGTATTGTAATAAATGAATTTTTGATCGAGGTCTGGTGGGCTATAGATCTGACTTTGACATAACTTAATTTTCAGCTTACATGTCTTCACCATGCCACATTGAGCTGATCTTGTCAGAGAAGGAAGAGGCTGTCAAAAAGGAGGTATTTTTCGTTAATCTCTTCTCCCAATGAACTTCTTGTGTTATTTGAAGTGACTTGAAAAATGAAGA
Source organism: Carex arenaria (assembly GCA_964058825.1). Lineage (NCBI taxonomy): Eukaryota > Viridiplantae > Streptophyta > Magnoliopsida > Poales > Cyperaceae > Carex > Carex arenaria. Next base: position 22,339 of record CAXKVW010001261.1, on the reverse strand, counting down.
AAAAACATAGTTTTGTATTGATTGCCCTCTTGAACTAAATAGTTTGATAGAAGAACTAAATGACATATAATTTGTTATATTTGTTTTTATGAACAGCCTGAGACTCAGATTGCTCCAAGAAAGGGAAAGGCAACCCAAGTTCAAGCAGCTTAAAGTCTTAATTTTGAGAGATACCTCCTTGGATTTGATAGTACTTTTGGTGTTTATTTAGTTGAGACTTGGTAGTTCTAAACCTGGTATCTTTTTTTTGTTGAGGGACAGCAAAGCAATTTTGTGTAGGGAAATTTTTTATTTTTCTAGTTCGACTAGTGTATGACAATGTTTTTGTTTGGTCGTACTGCATGCTTGTGTTAGTTACATCTGTTACCATGAATCATTGTTTTCAACCAAGCCTGATACTCGCAGCTGAACTACTGGACAATGGACATGCATGGAATCACTTCAGTTAATGAATTCCGGTTCCTATATATAGAAAGAACACTTTACCCAATATTTTATCTTTGTTAGGCACAGAACTTTGTGCTGGGTGACAATTATTAGTCCAAAAGAAATGTGCTTATGTTGAATTTCAGATATAAACTACAAAATATGTAGAATTATACTTATTATGGTAGAATGAATAACATGGAGTTGAATCCTATATTATAATGGGCAAGATTAAATGTTGATCTCTTATTTGCTAATGTTGTATTTACAAAAAGTAACTGTAATATCAAATGTGAGATAACGTTTCCACACATGACTGGGCATCTGGATCGATGTCTTTTTTTTTCCTTTCTTTAGTTTATTTTGGTGTGCGGATTGACGTGTTTGTGTTAAGCTTTTTCAGTGCAAATTAACACATTAAACTTTGTTAACAACCGGACTTTAATCTGTCTTGCAAGTTGCTGCACTTTGCCAACGTTGTGGCAGCACAGAGGTTATGGCTGTATGGCATAGCCTTTCCATTGAAAAGGGCATAGGTTTGATCCTGCCTCTGCGCACAACTTTAGGGAGTGAGTTGTGTGGGGTGTATGCGCCTATGGGCTGAGATAAAAAAAAAAGTTGTTGCACTTTTAATCGATTCAAGCCCGTCATTTGATAAAACAATAGCTACAGTGTGATAATGTGGAAGTATTTTGTTAATGTAAACAATTTTCACTGCACGGAGAATTCTTCTCACAATTATAATTTTTGCTCGATAATTACGTCTAATGTCGACTAAGATATCGTGCTCTATATAAGAGAGTCGCAGATTTGAAACTCAATACTTGCTACTCAGGTAATGTGAGGACATGAAATTCCCCCTTAATACTATACCATGCTAAAAAAATTGTCTTCTGTTTATGTACAAATTACATGAAGTTGTTAGTTTAGAAGAACCATATCTGGTACAGCAAACTAAGACATTGTGCTATGTATAAAAAATAGCACATCTGTGAGTTTAAGGTTTCGGTTCGAATCATTTATCTGGTTACAATTCAGACACCATACATAAAAATAAAAATAAAGCATAAGATCCATGGAATCTTGGGTGAACAAAAATGGGAAATATGGATCAAAATTACTCTAGTTCAATTGTTTGTTTAAATATTTAGCTTTATTTGAATATAAGTTTCTTGATCGTGGGAAGATCATGGGAGAAAGATTGTATTTTGTTGATTTCACAACAGCCTGGATCTAATGAAACTTGGTTCTATTATTTGATTAACAGGGTTGATTATAAGATCCAACTAAAAGGGAAATTCAGTACTGGCTAGTACTGCAGGGAATACACGGTGCCTGTACCGCTGTACGCTATACTGTCACAGATGATCCTCAATTTGATACATAGAACCGTCGGATCAAACTCAAATGGTCATGATCACCTTTCACAGAGGCAGAGCTTTCAATTGTAATTAGATCCAAAATTATACTATATATAGCATCATACTATCACCAAACTGTCCGTAACAGAGACAGGTGTGGACCGAATGAAAGACGGAGTGAGGACAGAGCCATATTTAATTTTACAAGCATGATATTGATAGCATTATTGCTCTCTTCTTTCTGTCCCTTTCTTTAAATATATAAAAATTATTTTTTAAAGAGCAACAAAAATGTTCGTCAAAGTGAATGTCTATACAAACAGTCAACAGCTAAGCCCCCTTTTAAAACTCAAAAGAGATGTCTACCTACTTGTATCGTGATTTTAACTTTGATGTTGATATCTTTCCTTTGAGACATATATAATAATTAAAAAAACAATTAGGTGACTATCTCTCATCCAGTGTTCAAATAATAAATAGTTTGTTTGTTTCTGGACTTGAAACTATGATCTACGAATTAAAAATAATCTTCAGTAAGTAGAAAATTTGTACTGGTGCTTATGAACTAAAGACCATCTCAATTAAAAGAACAATTAAAGGAGCAACTAATACTATATATCCGTTGGAAATGTAAAATTCAAAAAAATATACTGAAACTGGAAACAACAACTGACAATTGAAATCAATATATTTAACCTTAAAACTTTTCCTTGTCATATATTATTCTTTATGGGCCCGGCAAAATAAGATATTATACCTCTACCTCAAAGAATACTATCATACAAATCAATAAACACTTTCTTATAACACATCGAGTAATGGAAAACTAAATAAATGTAGCAAAAAATAATAAAATGGAAAAAATTGTACACTTGTAGTTTCAGTGAATGCATCTCCCTCCTTCAAACCTCCATTGGATCTTGCCCTGTTGTCTCTCCCATTGGGGGTGTGTTAGGTAGCTCCTCCAATCCTCTATAATTCTTTTCAAATCAAATAACTTGTTTTCTAAGCCGATACAACATGTCATGTGGACTGTTGCAATTTTGCTCAAATCCCTCCCTAACTGGCAAAACCCGCTGATGTGTGCGGTGTCAAGAAACTTCATTCGAACACCGAATTTTGAAACAATTTCATTCTTTATTTCGTTGAATACAAATTGATCGTGGTTTTTGGGAAACCTCTTTCTTGATTTGTGCCAATAGTCCATGACCTTTATGTTTTTCTTGCATGACTTGAAATATATGAATCCCGTGTTGGGGTAATTTCCAAGATCATCGGGGTTACCAAAGTAAAAATCACTTGATGCTGATATGTGGGGTGCTAGTGTTATGTGCTCAAATGGATCCCTAAGCCAGGCAATATCGACATCCTGTAACCACAAATAATTAACTAAGAGGTTAGGAATTCAAATTCTGAGTATGCAACTCCCATGAAATATATATATACTTGTACTATGTGTCTTTTCTTTTGAGGTAAATTCTTGTACTCTGTCACATTCTGAACCCATGTGTATAGAAAAAGGTTTAATAAAAACGTAATCATTGTAATATCACAATGAAAGCAATGTTTTAATCATAAAAAGTTAAAATTTCTGAATTAATTAAAGGCACTACTAGTTTATTTGATAAAAAAAAAGTTAAATCAGTTGGAAAATAAATAAATTGAAGCAAATATGGGTGTGCGGAGGCAATACTTAGCAGCAGCAGAAAGTTAATTTTTTTTCTTTTCATTGATGCAGAAAGTTAATTTTTCCCTTCCATATTTCATTTTAAAAGGGGCAATTACAATGACTTTGAAAAATACAACAAGAAAAAAGGATATGTTGGCATGCACAATAAAGCTACTATACTACAACAAAGAAAAAAAATTACCGTGAACAATAAGTTGTACCCGAGCTCTAGTATACGCTGCTGTAGCTTGAGCTTGCTCCAAACCAAATCAAGATATACATTTTTCATGTAACTTTGTGCCTCGGATAAGTCAACACCTTCTTGCTTGAGGAAATAACAATAAGGGTGCAAGGATTTGCACCTCTGGTACGCCTTTGCATCCAAGGCCACAACAAATATGTGCTTTAAAAATCGCTCTGTGCCTTGTCCGACCCGAAAGCTCTCAAAAAATGAATCGAGAAGTGAGTTTGGTGCCGCCCATGCCTCGTTCACTGAAGTCATAATGATGGTGTGGTCATCCAAGGCCACTTTTCTTAACATTGCTTGTAGGTGTTGATCATCTGATGTCTGTTTGATGAAATTTGTCATTGAAACATATACTTTAATTAGGAAAGATAGTTTTCTGTTATTATTGTTGTTGTTATTGTTGTTGCTATTTATGTGAAGAAGCCTCAATACTTCTTTCACTCAATATTGAGTTAACTACTTCTTTGAGTTTTTTCCTTTTATTTTTTTTAGCAAATTAGGATTACATGCACCGAATAAAAATTTTAGGAGGTTATATTTGAAACTTTTATACTTCCCAAATAATATGCCAGTTGCAGCAGAAATTGTTGTTGTTCTGCATTGACTACAATAATCAAAACTTCCTTCCAAAGTTTCTTTTCTTTTTTTTTTTGAATAGTTTCCTTCCAAAGTTTTTTTACCTTACCAACCTTTGGAAGCCAAACTGAAATATTTAATTGTACATCAATAATTTGATAGTGACCATCGAGAGAACTAGCCATGTATAAAAGGAGTGAAATAACCAAGTATTGAATGAACCAATAGGGACCATTGATGGTGACAGCAAGAATAAAGACTTATTCAATAGCATTGCCAGAAGTCTATGCAAGTGCAAAAAAATTAAATATTAATGTGATCCAATAATGCATTAACAAAATGGGGAATCAAAGCTCAAAGGTACTATTATATTTTCTTTTTTTTGAAAACTTGGTAGATGCTACCAAGATTGTATTATTTAATGTGATTACAACATCCAATCCTAATAAATTACAGAATCAATTTATGTACTATTATATTTTCAAAAGGACCAATTGAGATGAAAAATTGTATACTGGTAGATTTGAAATGCTTTGATGGTTTTACTTCTAGTTACCTCAAAGATTAATTTACTTGAGTAATGAAAAAAGAAAAAAAGATTGATTTTTCATCTGATTGTTTCAGTTTATATAAATAGTTATCCTTCTTTTTTGGTGCATATAAATAGTGTTGGAAATTACTAATGAATTTTATTTGAAAAAAATGTAGGCAAGGGTACCAATATGCCGTTGACTAGTTGTAAAAGATCAGAAAAAAAATTAAGTGCAAACTGCACGCATTCCAAAGAAGAAGAAAAAAAGTATAATCACGCAAAATGAAAACTAATACAGAAAAAAAAAAAGGTAGCACCAACCTGATTGGCATGTGATTGCTTATTGGGAACTCTGTTAGCAGCTTGAGTAGAAGTCTTGTTAATTTTGATTTCAAAATTGGGGGAGTCTAAAGGAGCAGCAAATTGGTGCTTAGTTTTGAAATGAGAAGACTCCAATGGTTGCCTGGCCTTCTGATCAGAGAAAATAAAAACTAAGAAAACTGTGGCAGCTGCTGCTCCTAGAAGAAATGGCACTATTGGGCCTCCCTTTCCTTTGCTTGCCATCATTGCTATTCCTTCTTTTATTTCCTTTTATCTCTTTCTCTTTTGTTATTTTGTCTTTTTTTTTTGGAGGGGTTGAGGGGTTGGGTTGCTTGTAAGGACTTGTCAATGGTGTGTTTTAATGAACAGAGGAGGTGAGGGAGGGAGGTGGTCTACAGGAATTCATATGACCTACGATACCTCAATTTTTGAGTTTGAATCCGATCCGTTGGTATATACTGACACGAATCTTAAATAGTCTCTGTGCACTACAGATTTGAATCAAATTCTGATCGGACTGTTCTAATTAAAACATACTACTTAAGAGGATCCGGACTCGGTAAACTGGTATAAAAATATAATGGACATCAGCAGTTATGAAAAGTCTGAAAGGGTCTTGTTCCTATGAACTCCATTTAAATATGCACAAATTACCCCCAAAAAATTTAAAATAAAGCACCTCAAGTTTGACTCTTTCATATCCACATGACAGGGTAACCAACAAAATTCTCTTCTTGCGTTATACCCAATATTTAATTACGATAGAAAAGTCCAAGTTTTTTTGGGTTTGGAATTTGTTCAAGGGCTTTGGAGAAAACTTATCAAAAGCAAATCTTAACCGTCTGATCTGTGTTGAGATTCATGCAAATAGATTTCAAACTTAATCAATTTAAAGGCTCCATAAATCTAAATCATCCGTACCGATGTTAGTATGAATCAGACGGTTGACATGTTGAAAGCCCATTGGACAAAATCCCATTTTGTTTTCTTTCCATTTCAGACCCAACAACCCCTCCAATTTAAATTTTCTGATTAATAAAGAAGTCCCTGTTACGTTCGCCTCTTCTCCTTTGTAACTTCCAAGCCCTCTATATTACTGCTCTTGTTTAGTTTCTTCAATAATTATTCACTGGATTCTTCTCATTTCCCTCTATGTATATTTATATATTTCTTAGATGAAAAATGCTTTATCCTTCTTTTCTATTTACCACCTCGAAAGCACATTCTAGTTTTCAGATATCATTTTTTTCATTCATAGCATTAATAAATAAAAATTTAAATCTGCAGCATTATTTTTAAAATGTTCAAAACTAACAAAGCCGTAATGATTCGTTCGAATCCAATGAATCTAATACAACAATAAGTCCAATTGCAATAAAATTGGTACTCCAAGTCTCCAATTCTTGCACCGTGATGAATCACTGCGACTCATGAGCTGCAACGAATTATTGCGGTTTATGAGTCATAATGAATTATTGCAGTCTATGAATTTTGTACATTTTGCAAAAAGAAAATTGTGGATTTAAATTTTTATTTTTTTTAGTGCTGTTAGTAAAAAAAAAAAAAAATCAGTTTAGATCACGTGTAAATAGATAAAAACGTGAGTAAACAAGCAAACAACATACATCAATTGTCCCGTGGGGAGCAGAAGCAATATTTCCCTCATTTTGAAGGGTACAAATGACTTTTACTTATTCTAGGCAAAGGCAATACTATATAAAAGACATGAGAAGTTGGGTTCTATTATCCTATACTCTTATTCTTCCAATGAAAATTATCATAAATGATAACCAAAAAGCCAGCACCTTGCACTATAATTTATGATGATATCAATCCAATAAATTGGCAAAAAGAATATTAATCCAGTTAATGCTCAAGATTTTTGAAATTAACAAAGATTAGATACAATCTCGATATATTTTTTTTAATATCCCTAAAAAAATAACAAACATACCCCCGATTTTTTTCCAAACGGCCAGATATTTCGGCAGTTCATATTTTTTTTTTCAGAATCACCAGAAATTCTGGTGGTTTCTTTTTTGTGTGAAGAATATCAAAATAAAAATACTATACTAAATTTTTGCTAAAACACTAAATCAAATTTCAAAATGATCTAATTTTTTATAGCATATCCTAGATCTGAATATATAAATGCTAAACTAAATTTCAAAATGAAAACACATGAATAACATTTGAACTAAAAAATGAAAATATAACAAAAAAAAATACTCTCGTTTTGATACTCCATACATTTAAATGGACAATGTCTAAGAAAAAAATATCACATATTATTAGTTACATAAATGACATTTGAACTAAAAAAAAAAGGAAAATTTAGTTATTTGCCACTCCAAAACTTTCAAATCTGAAAAATGCCATCACGAAACTATAAATCTGAAAAATGCCACTCTAAACTTAGTTAATTCTTAAATTTGCCACAAATACACAATTTTATATTTTTTTATTAAAAATTAACTGAAAAATACAGTTTTGAAATACGTATAATGAGGGGTCTGAAGGGTATATAGGGAAATACAGAAATACCTATCTCAAAACTGTATTTTTCAGTTAATTTTTAATAAAAAAAATTAAAAATTGTATATTTGTGGCAAATTTAAGAACTAACTAAGTTTAGAGTGGCATTTTTCAGATTATAGTTTTGTGATGGCATTTTTTAGATTTGAAGGTTTTGGAATAGCAAATAACTAATTTTTCCAAAAAAAAAAAAAAAACTCTAGATCTAATACTTGATGCATTTAAATGAACAATGTCTAAGAAAATATATCACCTATCATATCAAGTATTATTAGTTACATAAATAACATTCTAACTAAAAAAAATAAAAATACAAGAAAAAAAAAAACCTAGATCAAAGATTTTATACATTTACATGAACAACACCTAAGAAAAAGTACGGTAAAGGACAAAAAAATCGAATATTATATTATAATAAACATAATCAGAAACTTCAACTCAATATTATTTGTTCAAAATCAATATATTCTTCGCAAGCTTTCTGAAAAATGATCATATGTTGAAATCTGACACTCAAGCTCTGAGATACGTTTGTTTGAAGTTTCTTCGTTAGAGATTGCATTCTCAGTGAAGATGTCATCTTTTTGTCTTATCCTTCCCTTAGGATCGACTGTTTATGAGAGATGTCTCAGAGAAATACACGTGCAACCTATAAGTATTTTAGAAATGAGATAAACGACTTACAAAAAATAGATATAGATGCATTATAACAGGAAGGCACGGATCAATGATGTGGAAAAAATTTGTATTTCTTTTATTATATAGATCATATAATAAAAATATGTATAGTTGTTGGAGCATTCATATATGCCAGTCTGAAAGAAGTATGCTCCTCATTTTTTTAATTAAACTAATACAATGTTTCTGTTTTGTTCTGTCATTTAGTGAGGATTTTTTATTATGATGTTGAACTTTGAACAGATGATATCAATCATTAAAAAAATAATTGATGAGCAATTTTATTGCTCAATTGCTCTTCAAATTTTAAAACAAAACTCAGTATTTTGGACGGTTTTGAAAGAATAAGAACTGCCCAAATTTCGGGCAGTTTGAACATTTTTAAATATAAAAAAAAACGGGGCAAATTTCTAGCGTTGCTTCTTTCTCCAGCAGCATGAGTAAATGGACATGTCCATTATTTGCCTAATAAAAATCATAATATGTATTTGCTGATTAACAAGATAAAGCAAACACCCTGATTTCTCTCCTCTTTAAAGAGGATTAATGTATGCATATTAATCACATGTAGTTCAGGCAGGTATCAATCAACACAGCAGGATCTAACGATTCACACACATTTTAGGTACGATCTTAATATAACTTTTAAGTTCAAAATAAAGCATCTAGCGATTGAGTATTGAGTTGGATTTTTTTTCTTTTTTAATTTTATAACCAACCCATCTATTATTTGTTTTAACAATTTAAGTTTCTAATTGTGCAATTTAATTAAGACAAATTAAGTCTAAATTAGATTAAACTTAGAGGATTTAACTCGGAATTTGGCAAAATAGACTCGGTCTAGTTTCTTCTTCCCTTTCTCTATCTCACTCTTCCCATTTGACCTTTACAAAAACAACCTTATTATTTTATATTTCCTTCTTTCTCTTTAATTTAAATTCTCTGGCGTTACAACGAAGTAACGCACCATCAAATTATTGGCCTATAATAATTTAATCCGATTGGCATGTGAAACGTCCCATTTAATATACCATCGTATAAAGAGCATCTAAATTTCTCCTATTATTAGAATTATTAATACGACGTTACAGTTTTTAGTTAGTTTCGTGAAAGATTTTCTTATTTAAAAGCTATGCATGAAAGTTTTTTATTAAGAAATTATTTGTAAACTCTACAGCTCATGCTGACTAAATAATTAGCTTAAATTATTTCTTCTTTTTAATTTATTGTTGACGTGGTTGAATAGAAACTTTAAAATTAGTTTTAAAAATGTGAGAATTTAGAAATTTTAGAGATTTTAATTTTCTAAAAAGTAATTAATAATTATTTAAAAACTCATTTGGGTTGTTGGAATGTAAATGCTAATAGTTCTAATTAATATATCACCAACATCATAACATGTTGTACAAGAACAAAAATGCAACAAACAACCTTACAAAAACAAACCAAAGTGGAAAACAGAAGTAAAAACTAACGGAAACATATAACAAAAATGCAGAGACGTTGGATCAACCACACAACACAGACGTTGCAACGTCTAGGCTAGACCACAGAGGATTCGAAAAACAGAGAAGGGAATGAGTACAGTGCTATATATTCGATCCCAAAAAAAAAAATAATTAGCTCCATTCTTTTCGGCTCCTATGTCATCTAAATCCCACTGTACTCAATTGTAATAGCCTATATAATTTTATATCATTTTTATAAATAAAAAAAAATTCTGCAATTTTAATACTGCTTATATATTTCAGGTGGCAGAAAATATTACTGTTTATTATATTATTTTTATTTTATTTTATTTAGATCTTTAAAAACATAACATAATTTAATTTTCATCATTCTAAGAAGTATGAATTTATAAATTAAAAATATGTAACATAAATTGAAAACTACAACAATCAATAAAAAGCATCAACAGAATTTCGTATCTTAATGAACATTTCAAGTTCTTTCTAATTGCACACCCCACCTCGCTGGTATATTTTCTCTTTTCGGCACACATTTAACACAGGTGCAATTTCTCAGTAAAGGCATCTGCCGGGAGCTTGCCATGTAAACCTTTTTCTCCTTTTTTTTATCTTTTACAGGAATAGATGAATAATTCTTCCAGACTGCAGCCACATATCTCAGATTATGAAGCTTATTATCAAGATGTATGCAACAGTTAGCATGCATTGTGCGGATCTTGTTGAAATCATTGCCGTGGTTACAGAATCCACCGAAGTAAAACGTGTCGAGAAATTGTATCTTCACTTTAAGTTTTGAAGCCAGTTCCTGCTTGATTATGTTAAAAACATATTGCTCATGGTTTGGAGGAAATCTGTTCCTGGCTTCGCGCCAGTACCTGAGCATCTCGGTAGTTCTTTTGGTAGATTTCACATAGAAAAAGCCAGTATTGGGAGAATTTCTCAAGCTGTCCGGGTTTCCATCAAAGACATCACAAGAGGTTGTTATGTCGGCGTATATGGTCATTTGTTTGAAGGGATTCCGGAACCACAATATATCAACGTCCTGTCAGGAATTGCAAGTTATATATCAAATTATTAAATACAGAATTATTATATGTCGAAACATACTGAAAAACCATGGAACTGAATTTTTTGCATTCCTTAATCTTCTGAGTTGTGATCTTCTTCCAAAGCAAGATTTACAAATTACAAAACCGGTATAACATTATGCGGAAGATAGATCATAGAACAATTACCCAAGTTTCGGGTAAAGATTTTAACAGACCAGTTTTGGATTCATGCAGTGCACAAACCATATGCGTTTTGATTCTATAGTCCGTGTGCCACATGAAGTCAAGACTGCTCTGTTAAAATCTTTACCCCAAGTCAATTTCTTTTGGTAATTTTCAGAAAATATTAGTTGCAAGTCTTAGAAGGTTCATATAGATATATTAACAAGAGAATTTACAGTGCCAAGCTTTACAGGGCTGCATATACAAGTAAATAAATAAAAAATATATATTTTTTTAATTTGAATGGTGCACTATAAGTTAGTTCCATGTTGTACTATATAAAGTTCCCAGAATCGGCTAATTATCAGATTTCAACCATTTCATCCAGCATCAAATTAATTACCATACTGTTTGGACATAGACAACATGTAATTAGCATTTGCAATAGACTTGAGATTTAGAAAATTAGAAACCTCAGCTTACAGTGAAAAGGAAGTTGTAACCAAACTCGAGTATCTGCTGTTGTAGATTGAGCTTCTCCCAGACCAACTCAAAGTAATCTTTGGTCATGAATACTTTTGCAGTTGCAAAATCGACACCATCTACTTTAAGCTGATAGCATAGATTGTGTACAGTTTTGCACCTTTCAAATGCCTTTGGATCTCGTGCGACTATTATCAGATGTCTTAAGAGATGCTCTATGTTCTTGCCGATGCGAAAGTTTTCCAGGAACAAATCGAGCAGAGAATTTGGTGCCGACCATGCTTCGTTGACGGATGTTATTATGACGGTTCTGTCATCAGTAGCTGCCTTTTGTAATAAAGGAAGTATGTCTTCAATTGGAGTCTGCAGGTATAGATATATATGGATAAGCATTAATTGAAAATAATATATAAATGCATATCTTCCTGTTTCTCATGTTGTATATATGTTTATGAACTTTTCACTTTTGGGTTGCCATTTGCAATTATTTTCAGAAATGCATTACTGTTTCAAACTTATTGGTTCTTACCAAACTATCCTCTTATACAAAGCCCACTTTAATATTTCTCACTAGAAAAAATAAAATTCCCTGGTTGTAGAACATGGAAACCGTCTGGCATTTACATTAATTGCTACATCGTACACTAAAATTACTATAAACACAAGGACACCTTTGCAAATGTTCCAAGGGCACCTATTCAAGTAGTTTTCTTGAGTTTATCTACTTAAAGTAATTACTTGTTTGGAATTTGGTGTCAAGAAAGTCTGGATCTATATGGAAATTCCCCAAAACAAGAGAGCAAAATGCAAACTATAATTAACCTTTTTTTGTTGCTCTGCTATGGTGCCATTAAGCTTATTAGGTGAAACCTCCTTGTCTGGATTTGTGAACCCAAATTTGGCAGTCTGAGGTAACATTAGTAGTCAATACATCAAATTTGTAAGCTAAGATGAGAGTATGAGACATCATAAAAGAAAAAAGAAAAAAAACTACAAACAAACATTTGCATGATTTCATTTTTCTTTTTCTTTTTCTGTTTGATTTAATGTTCCAACTTTTGTTTCGAAAAAAGAAAAAGTATCAAATGAAATGTAATTGTTATAGAAGAACTCTGAAAGATAACCTTGAAAATTAAAAAGGCATATATGTGAAGGCGATTAATTAATGCATGTACAGTGAAATTTGAAAAGCATATATTACCAGTATCTATTTCACACATCTCAAAACAGAAAAAAAAAAAGAAGAAGCACAATGTACCGAAATTAATTATAACAAAACTATAAAATAAAAAGAAAAGGAAAACGGTTGCTCATTAGAACAACTCTCTACATGAGAGCAGTATACGAAATGCCACAGAAAAAAACGAACTAACCGATGTATCGTTCGCCATTTTGTTGGGCATTTGAACCGATTTGTCGTTGTTACTTGCACAAGAAAACAACTCTAATGGCCTCTTTCCTTGGTTCATTGAGAGGTAAAGCAACACAATAGCAATACAAATTGCCCCCTCCACTGCAAAACACAGTAGTTTTCTCGTGCCAGTTGCCATTTCATGCATCTGCTAGAGAGAAAGAGAAGCATTTCGTATGAGAAAATCACATGCATATTTATCCTGTGGGTATGTACATCAAATCTTAAGCAAAAAGAGGCAAGATTCATTGATCTAATGGCGGTTTCATGTTTATAAGAGTAAACTATTAAGGTATCATGCCTATTATCAACGCAGAGTCACATATATCGCCTTGCTACATGCATAGAGAAAGGCCAGTAATAAAATACCAAACAAATTATTCTCGTGACACTTCACAATTTAATTTTAATGTCAATGATGAAACATCCAGTTTAAATTCAGCATTTTTGGAAAAAAAAAAACTTGATTTCATAGAATTGCACATATAAAGAACGAAACTATTTGGAGGGTTGAAATGACTATAATCTTTTACACCTCGGATTTATATTTTTTATAAATGAAAACTTTAAAATTAATATTTAAATAAAACAATTAGATAATTTATATATGTCACTTTTGTACACACATATATTATTGAAAAATAGGATAGGTTCCAGAGTTTCAAACTAAAAAAAAATTAATTTCTATTTTAATCCAGATTTATATGTAAATTAGGTCTAATGATTATTCCCCTGTTGGCTTCCTCTCAAACTTGCCTCGTTCACAAGTTGGAAAGGTTGTCAACAATGTACAAAAAATGGAAGCTACACCTCTACCAGTATCCACACGAACGATTAGAGTTTAATCTCTACCTGTTTGGCTTTGACTGGATTATGCTTAATCTCTATCTGTTTGGATTAGAATGTAACATGCTTAATCTCTATCTATTTGGATGAACAATCTTATTGCATTCTAATGAATTAAATGATATATGGATTATGTGTTTGCATTTCTCTTTCATGAAAGTACTCTTGAATCTAGATTAAAAGGGCTTAAAGCAGCCAGAAACAGAGAATCCAGATAGATCGGGCACTGTATCAGTATGCTGATATTTTCCCTTTTGATGATCCCTTCAGTGCAATCGATGCACATACTGGGTCACATCTCTTTAAGAAATCAATGTTCTAGTACCACAAACTGGCATGACAACCCCTTTTTCTAGGCTTCAGGAATTTCTATTCCCTTTCTCTCCCTCACAGTTAATGGAAGAGGTAAGTATGATTTTGCACTTGTGAATGCGCGTGCGTAATTGATGACTTGTAGTTCATATTCGTTCCCTTTTAATAGTCTTTAATACATATGATCTTTAATGTGGGATGTCATGATTGACATCTAGGACATATGATCTTTAATAGTCGATTAACATTTATTTTCGGTTCATATGATTGACATCTAGGACATATATCTAATACATACAAAATTAGAAGTCTAATTTATTTAATTGGCATCAGAGTTGGTTAAATTTCACTAATGCGGACAATTACAATACCTGGAGGACGACGATTCTTGAAGTTCTTTTTTTGATGAATTGGCAGAGGCTGCCAAAATTTTATTGAAATGTTTTTTTTTTTTTTAAGTTCTTGATGTATTTCCATCGAAGTCAAGTGAAAATGAAATATTTGTTATATGTTACTATACATTTACTATATAGTTTATGTCTAGAACCTAGTGATTTTATTTGTCATTTGAGCTTTAAAGTTTTGTTGTTACTGATTTCAATGTATACAAAAATTTAAAGACATTTGAATATCACTTAATTAGTAATTTTATGATAGAAATGGTGAATAATTAGAGCACACTATTAAACACTCGGAATTCAATAAATTTAAAACAACTAAACAAACAAGGAAAAATGAAGAAACATTGTCACTAACACTAAATAGATGCAAAAATAATCCAAACCATCACAAAATCAGAATTGCTGGAAATACCGTATCCGAGAGCATGTATTTTTTGTTTGGATCTATTAATCCGAATTATGATTGAATATTCCGGATTCAAACTCAAAATAAATTATTTTAAAGATCCGGACCCACCTGATCAGATGGGTTCAGGGGTGAAAACGGAGTGGATACAGAGCGGATAGTGGTAAAATCATATCTATATATATATATATTTTTTTCGGATACGGATACAAAGCGGATATTAGACATATCAGACGGATATGGATACGAGCCGGATCATATCGGATATTTATTAAAATAATATAGAAATATTAAAAACTATAAAAAAATCATAATATTTATCTAATTATAATGATGAATAACAGAATTTTTTATAATATATATTAAAATATTTGGTATATATCTACTATTCTGATACGGATAATTGAAACGTAAAATCATATCAGTATCCTCTAATATTCGGATATCCACATCTAAATTTTCGAATACGGATCGGATATTATTCATACCGTTTTCACCCTAAACGGGGTTGTTAAAAAAATTCCAGTTATCCAGTGATGATAATAACGAATTCGGATCCTCCCGGCTATCGGACAAGGAAATCTTTTAGAATTAATAGTTCTGGACCGTTCTTTTCACTTTGCACTAATCTTAAAGGTTACCTCCTATAGTCAAAGAAGCACCGATTTGAATTAGATCCAGCTGAAAATTAATCTGGACTGTGAAGTTATGGATCTCACTGTCCAATACATAAAGAGATACTTATTAATTATTAGTCCCGACTCCCGAGAATAACAGCATCGCAAGGACTGTCAATTGGTTTGATATCACAAACAAAAATATACAGATTTTTAAACATGCAGTCTCTCACAGAGGGTATATTATTTTTATGGGAAAATTGGTTTTATGCCATTCCAAAATTTGAAAATTATGAAATTGCCACTTCAAAACTTAAAATTGAAAAAATACCACCCTAAAATTACTAAATTCATAGATTTGTCCTAAATACACATTTTAATACAATATTTCATTAAAAGTATACTAATTTATGTTATATCAAAACTGTATTTTAGTAATCCCAACTCTACCCCTGATATTCAAATCAAAATATCATCTCTTCTCTCCTGGACGAAAGGAATCCTGCGCCTCTAAAATCGACCCTCCTTCTACACCTCCGCCAACACCTCCTCCGCCAGGCTGCTGCCCCTCCTGCCTCCGACGCCCCTCCTCCTGCCTCCGCCACGCCTCCACCGTCCCTCCTCCGCCAGGATTTATGAGGTTTGCGTTATTTTCATAGTGTCAACAATCTTGTTATTTGGGTTGATGAAATCCGAAAATCTGCTTTTGAAATAATCATCTTCAATTCAAAATCGGTTTTACAAGTTCTTCTGAACTGCACAAGTTAATGCTCTTACTATTATCTTTCTGCACATGTTAATACACAGTTGAAAATTTTGATCTCATCAGATTCTGGCAATCCTCCATATCACATATTTACTATTATTTTTCTGCAATGCAATAATAGTGTATTTTGTATTGACTAAAGCTCCTGTATACTGATTAGGTACAATTAATGAAATTTTGAGGCAAGATTGGTGAGATTGAAAGGGCAATGAATTTTCTAGATGCCATGATTTCCAATGGGCATGAGCCTGATGTCGTTACTTACACCACTCTTTTAGATGGGATGTTGAAGAATGGTAAAATTAAAAAGGCAATTGATTTTGTAGATGTCATGATTTCCAAAGGGCATGAGCCTAATGTCGTGACCTACAACACTCTTATAGATGGCCTGTGCAAGAATGGTGAGATTGATAGGGCAATGGATTTTGTTGATGTCATGATTTCCAAAGGGCATGAGCCTAATGTCATGACCTACAACACTCTTATAGATGGGCTGTGCAAGAACGGTGAAATTGACAAGGCATTGAGTTTTGTAGATGTCATGATATACAAAGGATATGATCCTGATGTTGTCATCTATAGGAATCTTATGAATGGGCTATGCAAGAAGGGTGAAATTGAATACGCATTGGATCTATTAATTACATGATTTCTAAAGGCCTTGAGCTTGATGTCTCGTTATGATGGGGTTGTGCAGGGACATGGAAAAGACAATTGGAAATGCATGGTGGAGAAAAATGTTAGTTGTTGTTGTAGCTTGATGAATTAAATGAGGCCCTCAGCTTTGCTCTTTTCTTTGACATATTCTTGATGCCTTCCCCCTTTCTGTTAAGCATACGATGTGTAATTGAACTGTTTTCTGTTGTAATTAGTGAGGCTTTGAGCCTTGCTCCTCTCTCTGAGACATCCCAGCATTGTTAGCTATCATTCCTAGCTAAGAACTGTACCAGTATCATTTTAGTAATGATGGTGATATTTAGGGCTAGGTTAGAATTTAGAATTGTAGTACTGAATGGCTTTCTGATGGCTTTCAATCTATGTAGTTTATGTGCTATTTCAGAATGATTTTTGTTGTCTTAAAATACATATTATTCCAAAATTTTACTGTTATTAAGGGTCTTGAAAGACTGCAAAGGATGTTAATTAATTTCCTACTAAGTACTGACACCCGGGACAGACTTGTTTTGTTTATAGCCTTCTCAGGAAACTCCAGGAGCTAACAATGCTATAACTTTTGTGCATGTAATTATCAGGCAGACAACTTTAATGTGGCCTTTAAAATTCTTAAAAATATACAATTTAAATTACATTAAGATAAAGAACTATTTGTCGTCAATTTCATATCAAAATCAAATAAAATCACTTAACTGTCCACATCAAAATGTAACATTCACTAAAGAAAAATATATGTTAATAAATATTTCTACACCATAATTGCAAGAGGGTTCTTCTGGATCAGAACTTAATCCTCAGCAGGCCTTACAAAGTACCTGAAACACAAAAGCAATATATGTTAATAAATGAATAATAAGTACTAACAAATATTTGAACCCACTTCCAGCGAACTCTTTTAACTCCTTGATTTATTCCAAAACTCTTATGTTTGTTTTTATGTACTAACAAATATTTGAACCAACTGGATTTTTTACCAGTAGTCTAAAATAGCCACTGGATTTTATATAAATTCACCTCACAGACAATAAACAAAGACAATAAAATTTCATGCAGCACACAGAGCCAATTAAATTATAGAATTAAAAAATGCATATGGCTGTTCCTATCAGATCCAAAAACCATAACAATTTCAAGTGCATATGGTTGTTAAACAGTATAGTTGCCTCTAACCAGCCCCAGGAACTTAATCCAGCACTGTACCAGCAATGGGATGTAATGAAAATGCTCATGGCACTTCACTGGTACAGAAAATACTCAAAATGAGCCGTCTCAGAGATCTGAACAGAATACACTGCAACAACGACCAAATTGCAAAACCAAATCAACAGTAATAAAAGACTAAAAATCACGCCATTTAGAACCAAATACACTTGTTTAATTATCCCCTTTAATGATGCACTGGTTTGTACCAGCAATTTTGTACTGGTTCGTACCAGTACAAAATTTCCTCTTCAATGTGGTACTGGTTCGTACCAGGGCTCCTCAATGTGGTGCTATTTTTCCTCAATGATGCACTGGTTCGTACCAGCAATTTTGTACCAGCACAATTTCGTACCAGAATATATATATATATATATATATATATTTTGCATTGATCATGCCCGTAGGCCAAAAGATTACACCTCTTACATCCCTTGCTCCAAAGATAGATATAATAAAACCTCCAGATCATTTGTAAAAGCAAAAGCGTACAAAGCTAGATGTGAATAAGACAAGCATGGCTTCAGTAATTGGGTGTACCAGAATAATTTTGTATCAGAATAAGAACGTTATTCCATTTTTAAGTGCTAACAAATTCAGATGTATGACAAACCTCATAAAAATGCTGTTCCATCTCCATCAATCAACCATGGCAATATTGGCGAAGAGGCAGGAGGTTCGGTGGAGGAGGGAGGCGGAGAGACAGGAGGTTCTGGCGGAGGTTTAGATTGCCAGTGTTTTCGTGTGGCGGAGGGTAACAATTTTGGCGAAGGTTCTGGCAGCTTTTTTTGATTTGGCGCAGGTGCTTGGCTTGGCGCAGGAGAAGACCAAGAAGAAGATAATGGTCTGGCGTTTTAGGTTTGAGGTGTTTCTCTTGATTTGAGGGGTATTTTAGGGAATACGAAAATACATTGTTTATATAAAAGTTTTCAACCTAAATTTAATCAAATCAGTGTATAACATGTATAATTAGGGCAAATTTCTTAATTTTGCGGTTTTAGGATGGCAATTAACTAATTTTAGATTTTGGGGTGGCAAAATTCTAATTATGAAGTTTTGTAGTGGCATAAAACCAATTTTCTCTATTTTTATCACTAGATTAGACTTATCCGTAAAGTTGCCTGGGCAGTTGGCACCAGTGTTGTAAATAACGGTATGCGGTCATCGGACGGACGGAGTACCGTCAAGCGATTAATCGGTATGCGGCTGATTAATCGGAATTATGCGGACAATTTAACGTTTTTATTAAATTTATGTATATATATCATAATTTATTAAAAATTATTTATTTAACTCATTAAACTTATCAAATAAACTTAATTTAAGTTAGTTTTATTATTATAACATGACACTATGCTTATTTCTTCGTAACACGTAAGCATTTTGCATATGTAAGTAACACATTTATTTAATGAAAAATAAATTTGAGAATTAAGCTTTTTCAAATACTAATAACATATTATTTGAAAGAAAAAAAAAATTCCAACATAAAATCACTAAATTTAATTTATGATAATAACATAATTTCATAAATAAACATGTCGTACTAATTGAAAAAATTACATCAGTAAGTAAAAAAAAAAATATATGGTATATAAATAATAGAAGAATTAATCAATTTCAAAGTAAGAAGAAAAAACAAACATATATAAAAAATATTGGATGAATATCCAAACACAAATAAAACTACAATACATGATTTAAAAACCTTATTATCACACACTATTATAGAAAAAAAAAACAATATGAAAAATAAATTTTCACTGGAATAAACAGAAAAAACGGGAATAAACGAAAAAAATGGAAATAAACAGAAATAAACGGCCGATTAATCGTTTTTTTCCGCCAATAGATATCCGTTAAACGTATTCGGAACGGTTTGGCCGCCGTTTCCGATTAAACGGCCGTTTAATCGGCCGTTTTCTCCATTTTTTACAACACTGGTTGGCACACACTGTGTGCCACACAGTGGCTAAACAGCGAAAGAAATATAGACATCGAATGATAGAAATTAAGAAGAAAAAAGAAAAAAAAAAAAATCCATCAGATGGACACATCAGACGGCCAAAACTTCTTTTCAATTCTTCGTTTAGTTTGTGAAACGTGTTGCATGATGCTGATTTGTGACAGACTGACAGCTATGTTACTGGACCCCTACCAAGTGCAGAAAAAATAGTCATTCCTCTGGATAAAACGAGGCAATATTTATGAGAAAACTGATAGTCGGATCCGACCCACACATCAGCATTTATGACCAATCTCGGCGCTCTATCGACGTTGTTGATTTAACCTCTGCACAAATCTCTTCCCTGCCTTTCGGCAGAGGAATTCCTAACCCCTCATCTGCAGCGAAAGGATGATTTTCGTCATGTCGTTGCGTTTTGGGCCTTTTAACCCAAAATATTATTCTAATGCAAAACGGTAGGATCCCATTTTTTAGACATAGAGATCACATAACTAATAAATTTGTGCAATTTAAGTTTAGTCGATTATATAATGAAAATATGAAACTTTACTTTTATGGGCACCAAATTAATGTTTAATTGTTTTATTGGTAAATTTGGACGTTCATTGATTTTTTTTAAATAAATCATTAATAAACATTACTTATGTAATATGAAACTTGAGAACAGCGGGCCTATAAACTTAGTCTGTGATTTTTTTTAATTATTTTGAAAAATATAAAATTGTCATCCCATTTAATTAATTCACTACAGTCCTGTTGAGATTCTTTTTGCCCCAAATGTGTTAGACCTCTATATAATGATGATGCATTTGAATTATTTTCTATTAAAACACAGGCGCTAATTGATGCCTTATTAATAGCAAATAAGATTTGTTTCAAATGTGCATCATGTGCCAAGAAGCTTCCATATTGCATATATAAATTCTTGTTTATTCTCTTCTTTTAATGTGTGGCAGCCTCTGCATGCGGCATATGCCTAAGGTCCATGTATACACTTAAAATAAAAATTATGAATACAGAATCATTTAAGTACCTCGATCCTATAAAATAATAAAATCACCCTATAAACAAATATTCACCCTAAAACAATAAATAAATAAACCAATAGAAATTCATCCCAACTATTATTTTCCAAACGAAGTAGATAATAACTCTAACTTAATTATGTACCAGATCAGATACCTCAAAATTGTTGTCTTAGTGCATACATATACCGGGAACTCTCCAAGATACTGGCCCCTTCTTCCTCTCCTCCATGGTTAGGGTTTTGTACCTGTTCCAGTCAACCAGAAGACTTCTCAAATCATGCAACTTAGCTCCTACACCGACACAGCAGTTCGCATGCATCGTGTAGAGTTTGTCGAAATCGTTTGTGCTGTTGCAAAATCCCATGTTATATGTTGTACTGAGAAACTGTATCTTGAGTTGCATGCTATGGACTACGTCGAACTTGATTTGGTTGAAAACCCACTGCTCGTGATTTGGTGGGAATTTATCCCGCGATTCATGCCAATGTTTGAACAATTCTATGTTTTTCTGACTTGATTTCACATAGAGAAATCCTGTGTTTGGAAAATTCCAGGGGCTGTTTTCGTCGCCAAAAAAGAAATCGCAAGACGTGGACATGTCGGCATCTGGAGCAAACCGCTCGAAGGGATTTCTGAACCACATTATGTCTACATCCTGTGGCAATTAATTAATTGGTAGAAGAAATTATTAGTTCCAGAAAATATATAATTGTTGGAAATGGAAATTCTGAATTTTTGCTTTTAATTAGCATGCTTCAGAACTTTCTATACATATTTTCTCTGTGTATACTTCATGGATTAAGTTCTTTAATTTGTATATGTGTGCTTTGGTGCAAAGATAAATTGATGGAAAAAAGAATGGGTGCATGAACCATACTGTCAAGCCAGGTTTAATTATTAATGTTTTTTTTTTAAAGAAAAAATGTTTTCTTAGGCTTCATATGCAAATACCTATAGTAAGGAAATATATAATTGCAAATTAGCACTTTATGTTTGCAGATTTCATAATTAGGCTCAATACACATAATGATTAATTAATGAAAAGAGAAATAAAAACCGACAACTTCTTTAACAATATACTGAAAATGAACCAGTTGGTTATAACATATTCAACTCTCTCTGTTTTCTTTTGAAAGATTATTCACCTTTTTCAAAAAGACCACAAAATGAGAAGCAAGGGAACTGATAAAAATAATATAGCAA
>CAXKVW010001260.1:0-29854 GCA_964058825.1 Carex arenaria | reverse complement strand
CTTCATATATCGAATAGCTGTTCCTTAACAAACCCATCATATTAGCAAATAAAACAAAATTAAACGGCTCTCCAAATCTTCATATTAGTTCAAGTTAAAAATGCTGTAACTTTTTAGTTTTATGTTGAACCAGACTAAGTTACTCATTAAGTGCCGACCTAATAGAGGCTTAAAAGTTAAGAAAACCTACGTAAGTTAAGCAGGAGAGAATAATATTAAAATTCTCCTTTTACCGACAACAACAGATGTCATCAGCACAGGCAGACTAAAAATTAGGCTTAACCATCCTAAATCGACCTCTACATTTAATAGTCTTAAGTGAGAACTAAGTCTCTTATTTTTCAATTTAGTTCTCAATTATAAATAGGCTAAACTTTTTTCTCTTGTGCATGCACCTTGCATAAACATACATTTTCTTTTATTTATAAACTAATGATGTTTCCATTTAATCATAGTGGAATTCTGTTAATTTGAATTTAACCCACTTTTCATAATTTCACTTTTAAAATTAATGGAGATAGTAATAAGGGTTTGACAACAATTGACTATGATGCCATCACCCCTTGAATCTGAAATATGAGAAAATGCATGATTGATATTTTGGGCTTTTGATAGGCCGACCAAATTTTTTTGGGTTCAACCAAAGACCAATCCATCCTGAGCAGTTGAGCAATTAATACTTAATAGACAAGAGTTCGTTCCTTCCAAAATTTTCAGGACATTAGAATTCATGGAATTAAGTTACTACAAAAAGGGTGAATAATTACATAAAACAAGATCAGGCATCACAATTAATAGTAGGACTACAAGTAATTGTTTTTTACCTGCACACTTATATTAGGTGAAGCCTCAGTTGCATCACTGTGAAAATCAGCCTCCCCTAGATACACACAATGACACAATACATACATATTAATATTATCAATAATTACATAAAAATTTATTAGAAGGATTAAAATGCAAACCTGCTATTACTGAAAACCGCCTCTGTGAGAAATTCTGCACTGTGAAGCGGGTCCCAGGTGGTGGCCTGAACTGAAAGAAAGGCGAGAGCTTAAATTCTTTGCGCATGTTCGCGTTCCTCTCCTCACAACTGAACCTCGCAATGCTCGCAACAAGAGGAAACTGCCAAGAAAGGAGCTGATTGGTCGCGTTGAACTGAAATGGACCGAATCCTGAGATCACCTCGCCAGGCTCGTCCTGATCGCTCTGAGGCAATTTGAGAGAGGTGCGGGACTCGTCGGTGGAGATTGTGTAGTGTCTCTGTACAGTGGGGGCCCTGGCGGAGAGAGATCGGGAAGGGGGAGGGGTAGGAGGAGACGGACTGCGGCGGAGGCGCCTGATCCATGGTGAATCGGCGTACGGACGGCGGTAGTGGTGATCAGTGCTCCTCCTACTCCCGACGGAGCTTTTGGGGGGATCCGGCTTCGACGACATGGGAGGGAGAGAGAGAGAGCTCGGTAGGATTGAGTGAGCGAGCTCCAAAAATTCCCTTTTTAACTCGGGACTCGAGTTTGGAGCCTTGGAGTTGGAGGGAAGAAATGTACGGAAAGACGATCTATTCTCCAGTTCAATTTTCATCAGAGGCTCCATTTTATGGTCAGTAGGGACCTGTAGGGCTCAAATACTCATATTTTTCATATTTCAATTGTGCCACCTATTCTTATTTTAATTTTTAAAGTTAATCATATTTAATTTTTAAATTAAAATGTGGTACAGTAAAAAATATTATTTTATGAGGATTTCGAATCATTCAAAAATAATAATTTTGTACAAATCTTAAAAATTTGTTAAAAAATTTCCACAAAATTATAAAATTTAGTTTCCAAACATATTTTAATATGGAGATTATATTGAGTTATTCAAATTGACTATTTAAACTTTAAAATTGAAAATAAAATATCAGATAAGAATAAAACATAAAAGACATAAGGCATTTAAATCTTACTCTTTTATAATTTGTTATGTGATGTTTATGCTTGAGATTTCTTGGCAAAACTCCAAGAGGCTGTGATCCGTGATTTCAGACACAGGACATTGCCTCTGAAATTGCCTCAGCGCCTATTCCTCTTTCTCTCTTTCTCAGTTGTGGAGAGTGGATTTTGAGTGAGAGGAGAGAGAAACGGAGTATTTAAAAAAATAAGAACTGGCTAATTATTGACAGGTTTTTAATAAAAAAATAAGGACTGCTTGAGCACTTTTATAAATAGTCAGCTTTTTTTCTGAGCAAAATTGATAATTTATAATTAATGTTGGATATTAATATTAATCACAGAGCTGTGATGGTTAATGCTTTAGATTTCTTGGCAAAACTCCGAGATGTATTGTCAATGGAGATGATTTTGTATGGGAAAGCGTGAAAACGATGGGAATTTGATCCCGGCCTTTTTCTTTTTCGCTTTCGCCAGGCCTTTTGGGATATCCGGGCACCATACCTGGTTTAATGTGTATTGTAATCCTAAATATGGTTTACAAATGTGTGGAATGGGCCGTTGAATGTAGCCCACCCCATATCTGTTATCTCATAGCATCTGATCTCGCTATCACAAAAATTCCTTTCCTTCACAGCTTGATTGTTTCCCACGAGGTGGAGTAAAAGGTAATGAGGAGAATGAAAGAGAAAGCGACAGAAAGGAGCCTCTAAAAATCATACGATTAAAGTCCCAACAGTCGATCCGAACCGCTCAATATGATTTTCGTATTAAAATGTGCTCAGAGATCAAGTTTTATATTTTTTTTGGAATTGTTAATTGTTTTTTTAGATACGTACAATATCATTGTTTCTGAACAGTCCAAAAACAGTAATGTTGTACGTATATAAAAAATAGTAAAAAAATTCCAAAAAATATAAAATTTGGTCTCTAAGCACTTTTTAATATGAAAATCATGTTGAGCAGTTCGGATCGACTGTTGGGATTTTAATGGTATGATTTTTAGATTCGTCTTGTTTATCTCAATTATATCATATATCTCTTCTCTATGATGCATATTCCACAAGTCTCTTTTTCATTCTCGTTCAATCGCGACGGGGACAGTCCAAATAGAACAACTAATCAAAATAGTTTTTGATTATCTTAAAAATAAGGATTATAATCAATATAATTAAAAATCTGTGATAAAAGACTTTGAATTAAAAATCAATACGAAATATAGATTTCCAATTCAAAAAAAATGAATCGGAAGAATAAAAAGTTTGCAATTAATTCCATTAACTCATCATTAAGACATTAAATTAAAGTAGAGGCTAGCATAAGCCTTGAATGAGCTTAGCATATTGGTCAATTTGGTTTTTGAAATGAATATTTTAAAATTTGAATATTTTCAAAATACATCCTATAAAATAGAGAAAAATCTCTATCATGAATTTATAGAACACATAAAAAAAATGTACAATACAAAATTGTCCGTGAAAGAATCAAATTCCACGATATAAAATCGTGGCTCAAATTAAAATGAGCAAAACATAATAAAACAATATAACAAAATGATTTCATAAATTGAATAGAAATGAACATAATAGGTTGACGAATTATTTGGAGATTAATAAACATTAGAAAATATTGTTTGGTGCGGATGGCATGCCAGTTCCCATGACTCCATTTGTTAACTGTACTTATTCTATTTTGCTTTTGATTTAATATATTTCATGCAATTATGAAAGAGGCGAGCATCCACATTTATTAATGCAGTCATGAAAGAATCTCTTTATGAAAATAAAACTCTCACGAATTGAACAGGAATAATATTAGGATGAGTGATTTTTTAGGAAGTTCCTGTGTTGTTGATTCTGGATGAGTTTCAGTTCTACCCTATCCCAATTTGTTTGAGAATAAAGGCTTTGAAGATGAAGAATTCAAATATCATGTTTCATTTCACTTGGAGGTTTTGAAATGAAATATAATTTAGTATTGGTGTAACCTTATTAGGAAAATTATCCACATGCATATCGCTATTTGCAGCGATGTCTATAATTTTAGTGTATAATTATTTATTAAATTATGTTTTTTTTTTCCTTTGAAGCAAAATATTAATTCTTATTGTGATTACATTCTCACTAAAATTCAATTTTTCTTCAATATTTTTTTTTTTTTGGAACAATCCGAAAAATTATTCTAGTTAAAATAAAAATAATTAACATGACAAACGCTCATATTTGCGCTCAACAAGTGCGCATCAATAGATATAAAGGATCAATCCAACTAATTTTGCTAAATAAAGGAAAAAAAAAACCGTTATGTTAGCTCAACACCTTACAAAGTCGTTAAGGCTATCTTGAAATATCTAACAAGAGAGTTTATGTAGGCGACAAACTGAAACAGGAAATTCTGGTGAAACTCCCCATCCCTCGTTCGCGCTTCAACGGATGCATGGCGGATCTACAATGTACCATGGAGGAGCCATGTCATCCTCGTCGCCACCACCGTCGGGGCAGCCGCATTATGGATAAAATTATCACTTCCATTACATGTATTCCTAAGGTGATAATAATAATGAACTCTAGTTTTCATTTGGTTTATCAGAATTGAAGCCATGTATTGAATGAATGCCCCACTCAAATACCAGAAAAGAAGAACATGTTCTGTTACGTACTGTCAAACAAAAGTAAGAAAAATGCAAATAGTGTATTGGAATAGAAAGGCAAAATGAGATTTCGTTCAATACTCAGAAAAATTATTATCCTTGAGAAATGTTCCAAATCAACTTTTAAATTGTAAATGTGTTTTTTAATTTCCTTAAGAGGAGCAGAAAGAAGAGGAAAAAGCATGAAGGAGAGCAACCACTGCCTCCAATCCCAACAAAGGTAGGTTGGTAACTTTGTTTAGCAACTTCTAATCACTACAATTATATTTTGATTCCTTTTTATGTTTTTGGCAATTTTGGATAACTGTAGACAAGGCATGAGATGAAGGCTTACAACAACACATCAGACACAAGAGATGATGACGAAGAGGAGATATCAGACAGTGGTATGTCAGACATGACAATGAGTCCATTCTCCGATTTATTCTCAAGAGAAATGTCAATGACAGAGTCAGCGGAATCAACATCTTCAAGACAATTTTCTCCAGAGACTGTTCAACTAAGGAAGGCTGCCCGGGCATACACAGAGACACCAGACACAATGTCAGAAGCCACAACAGAGTCAGAGGGCGAAAGTGAGATATCATCGTATTATGTATCTTCGCCACTGCCTTCTATTGATTTGGGGCAACCCAAGAGGGGTACTCTGAGGCAGTATGGATCAGTTCTAGCTGCTGTGTCGCTCATAGCAAGCCTTGTGAGGCTGATGATATGCGGCGAGACTTGTGCCTTGCTTCTGACATCATCGATAGCTTTCCTAGTTATTATGTGGTGCCCAATGGTGAAACATTTGGTACCGATGTGGAACAAGGAGAGGTACAGGATGACAATGGAGATGCGCCCGCCACGTCCTCAAATACGACGAAGCAACAATGCTTGTGCCAGGATGGCATATGCAAAGCTTAATTATAAAGGATGAAATCCACACAAATTATAAATAATCAAATTAAAAACTACCATCTTTTCTTTTTTCTATTTTTCTATAATGTATAAACATTCCACTCTTTGTTGCAGTGAAGAAATACCATGCATGGCTATTCAAGGTTTTATATTTTCTCTAATGGGATTTTTAATTGCTCTCGTGATGAATTTTCACAGTTACTGCTTGATGCTAATGTGCCAATGGTTGTTCCAGCAATGTAACCCCCACTCCAAGCATTCTATTACCAAAACAAAAAAAACATATACAGTGAAAATTAGAAAATATAAATATTTTAATAATGCACACAAGGGAAATGTGAGTAGATGCTTCCAACCTGAAAGTTGAATCCACCAGTGATTCCATCCACATTGAGAACCTGAAGAAATGTACCTTGGTAAAAATAGCAATCAACGAAAAATGAGAGAAATCTATAAACTTTCTAAATTACCTCCCCAGCAAAGAAAAGATTTCGACATTTCTTGCTCTCCATGGTGTTAAGAGACACCTTCAAGTACCCAAAAAGAAGAAAAAAGTAGTAAACTAACTATCATGTAATAAAATTTATTTTTAGTTTTCAACCAATGATATCAATAAAAGAAAGATATCAATTAGAAAAAAAAAAACCTCTGAAAGTGGGACCCCTCCAGCAGTGACAAACTCATCCTTAAATTGGCCCTATGTTAAAATATAAACATGAATCATGATTTTTCAAATCTTTTACCATAGCCAAAGATCATAAATTCTTGCTACTGTACCAGTGGGTGCATAAAATAGAAAGAAGACTCACTTTTCCTACCACCTTGAAGGGGAATTGCTTCAGCAAAAGTGCAATTGAGTTCAAAATGTTATTTGAAACAGTTGCCCATGGCACATCACCATCTAAACCCTGCAAAGAGATGAATTGTGTAGATACTCAAAGAGCAAATTCAAAATCAAGAGAGTATGTAAATAATGTGTTAGTGAGAGAAATGACCTCTTCCGCAACTAAAAGCCTCCAAAATCTCTTTGACAGAGCAAATTGCAGAGGGAAAGTATTGTTTAGCTTATTTTTCTGCAGAAGGACATTTATTAGCATAAATTAAAAAAAGATAAAGCATACAATTTTTCTGAGAACAGGAAAGAAAAGCACAAATATGAAACAAACCGCAAGCTGGTCTCTATGGTGAAAGAGGGCTTGCTTCACCTCTTCAATGTGAATATCTGGTGTGAAGTCAACATAAAGCATTCCTGTTTAATATAATAAAATAACCTAATAGGTGAGTATGTATTCAACCTGACTTCCCGACATATCATATCATTTCCTTTTTATGGACCGTTTTTATTGAAACCCAATCTGAACCATCTTTTCACATCACTACCATAAGCGGTAGGCATCATTATAGACAACTGATCTGCTAGTCAATCTAACATATTACAATATTGCAATCCAACAATATGATCTAGCTTGTTCCATCATTGACTAGCTTAAAGCTGAAATAGTTCACCGCAAATTCTGCCAATAAACAATGCTTATGGCTATGTACCTCTATAATTGGAATGGAATAATTCACGTGCACCCCAAGCTGACAACCGCAGGATCACGGGCCCACTGAGTCCCCAATGAGTCACTAACAACGGACCTACCTGTCAAGGTGGCAAGTGATTTAAGAATAGAACTCAAATTGATTTTAACAATAGGAGAAATAAAAATTATTACCTGGGTAAGTTCAGGTATTCTTCTTTTTACATGATCCAGCTCCAGCTTTGCTCTAACTTTTGGAAAAGAGACCTAAATAATGCCAGGGATGTAATTTGCTCTTCTTTTAGAAACATATCAAAAGAGGG
Source organism: Carex arenaria (assembly GCA_964058825.1). Classification (NCBI taxonomy): domain Eukaryota; kingdom Viridiplantae; phylum Streptophyta; class Magnoliopsida; order Poales; family Cyperaceae; genus Carex; species Carex arenaria. The sequence continues at coordinate 22,527 of CAXKVW010001260.1, read as the reverse complement.
ACTAAATTAAGAACCTGCACTATAAAGAAAAAAAGAAAAAAAGAAAAAAATTACCCCAGACAAGCTTGGAAGCTTCTCATTTGCGATTTTAAAGGTAAACAAGCTAGGCATGGGCTCAATAATAGAATGACCGAGTTTAGCAGCAATCGAGTAACCCTAGAAAAGTCTCAAGTTACATCCATCATAACTGAAGAACACTAATTCCGTAGTATTTGGGAAAGAAAAAGATGTAATAAAACCTGTTGACTACTCCCAGTAGAAACCAAAACATAATTAGCCTTGATTTCTTCAACAAGGTTGGCAGCACGTTTTTCGACCTTGACAAGAAATTGCTCGTTATCAATTACAGATACATCAGACACCGTCTTTCCAGTCTGCAAAAGAACTTGAAAATAACTTTAACGTCAGATACAATCTACAAAAGACATTTAATTTTAAAATGAATTGCAAATTCAAGTACCTCCAAGCCTTCGAGCTTCATTGAGAAGGCAATCTACAATTGAAGCTGAGTTGTCACTCACAGGGAAAACCCTTCCATCATCTTCTGTCTATGAGCAAGTGAATCTCAGCATTATACTAGTAAAAAGAACAGCAGAAGCTGTAAGCAATTTTGAAAAAGAAAGATGTAATTTGAAATAGTAGAAAAGAAACCTTCAGTTGAATGCCTTGGTTTGAAAAAAAATTCATGGTATCTTGGGGACCATGAACATCAAAGAAGGACCACCTCAATTCTCTATTCCCTCTTGGATAGTTCTCTGCCAATCTCTGCAATTTACATAAAAATTTGGTACGCTTAAGATCTCTCTAGTGTATACCAGTAAATAACCAAGTATAAGCTGCTCAGGATGTAGGCATCACCACTGGTTCATGAAAATGGCCGTTAGTCACATTGCATCTGCCTCCACCAGAGATCTTCACCTATAACTTACACAACATGGAGGATTCATAATATTAGGAACAACAAACCCAGCTCAATGAGTTAATTTTAGTTCATATTTTAGGGGGAAAAGTTCACACCTTTGACAAAAATCTGCCTTTCTCAATGACCAGTACATTCAGCTTAGGGGCTAACCTCTTGGCATGAATTGAAGCATATACTCCGGCGGCACCACCACCAACCACTAACAGTAACTGCTCATTCCTCTGCCAAAAACATTATGCTTAGAGATAGAGATAGAGAGAGAGAGAGAGGAGAATGGGGCGGTAGCACAGTAGGTTAAGAAAATGTCCTAGCACTGTTGGATACCAAAGGTCGAGAGTTAGAGCCCCTCTCACCACTTCGCACAGGCACTTCGCAACCTCTGCGAAGATTTCGAGAGAAAGAGAGAGATTGGGGAAACATACTTGGTTAGAGGAGGCAGAGCAGAAAACAGGAAAGGAGCTGGAACTTCTTCTGAAGAGATAGGGGAGAAAACGGCTGGTCTTGCATAACCAGAGTGTGGTTTCCATTGAAGCCCTGTAGTGGAGAAGATGGAAAGGTTCCAGCATGGCGAAGGGATCAGTGAGGCATTTCGTCGAACAGGTTGGGAGTCTTGTGACTTGTGAGTGCTTCTGTTTTCCTTTTCTATAACGCCGGAGGAATCCGGCCCAGATAAGGCCTTCGGATGGGTACACTTAATGGGCCGACGCTTACTAATATGGGCTTAGGCCTATTAACTCTAACAGCATATTCAGTGTTGGTTCTAGCCAGGTATGGACCGTCCATTTGAAATATAAGCCGACTTAAGTCGCAACAACGCTTTATTTTTTGAATACGGATACGGATCGGATATTAGACAAATATATGCGAATACAGATCGGATGTTGGATATCCGTAAATATATACATAAATATTTTCATAATATACATTAAACTATATGGTATATATCTACTATTCAGATACGGATAATTAAAATTCAAAACCATATCCGTGTCAAATTTTCAGATACAGATCCGGATACAGTTGGATATTATCCAATCCATTTGCACCCCTAGCAACAGCAGATATACTTTGGGGTTGGTTTTGATCCGGACCGTATGAAATAAAATTAACGGTTCGATAGAATGTATATTTACAAAAGGTTTCATCTCGGTACACAAGGTACTAGTCCTATCCCGTTATATTTTTTTGCATCCCTAAACTCTTGTTTACCCATGTCGACAGATTTCGTCAAAATTTTACATAAGATTACAATTGCGCGACATGGATCTTTTCTCTTTTTTGCAAGACTTTGGTAGTTTTTAAATACAGTAGCGTGCTGTACAGCTAGTTATCTATTACAAGCTGATTAATATAAAATAACAATTTGCCTTGTATTACAAGTTGCTGATTAACAAAATAACAAGTTGCCTTATATTACGGATCTTCTGTGATCGTTGCATTATAGAGATGAAGAAAATCTATCGTTGTGAATTGAGTGAAAAATCCAAGGCATTCCTTCTCATTTGGGATATATTTGGTTGGATTGAGAATAGACTATTTTTGAAATTAGGCTAGTTGGAATAGCCTATTCGGTGTTTGGATGGCTTAGAATAACTAAAATAGTAAATTCAATTTTTTTGTCTTATTAGTTTAGACTATTCCTAAGAATTTTGAGTATGTTTAGTTAGATTGAGAAAATACTATTTTTGAAATTAGACTATTCAGAATAACTTATTCCGTGTTTGGTTGGACTATAATAGTTAGAATAGTGAATCCAACATTTTTGTCATATTAGAATAAATTATTTCTAAGAGTTTTGATATTTGACTATATTCTAATAAGACCAAAAATAACTATTTTTAATTTGACTATTTCTAACTATTTTTGTTTTACGATCAAACATATCTTTTGAAATTTGGCTATTCTAATAAGTCAAACAATATCTACTTTTAATTTAATGTACTATTCTAATTATTCTTGTTTTATAACAAAACATACCCGGAAAAATTAGAGAACACCATTATAAGATTATGGTTTATCCCTTCTCATTTTAGTTCAAAGATTCACATAAGATCTTATGCGAGCTACCGACAGATCATCTCTATCTCACCGACTCTTTTTTTTTTTTCCTTTTTTAGAAAGCCACAGGCCCACAATCTACATGCATGCAACGCAACTAGATCAATTTTTTGTATTTTGTGCAGGGCCAATTTCTATAATGGTTGTCGGATCATGAGTCCGTATATATAGGAATCCGCTGCAATATTAATGTACCTTTCGAGTTAATTTTCAAATCGTGCGATCAGAATTCAAATCAATTTGGTCTACGCTTATAACATAAGCGCGTGGCCCGTTAATATTAGGAATTCACATCCTCTCTCTTACTGCACAAGAGAATCTTTTACAATTATTAAATCTAGACCATTCATTTTAACTTGGCACGAATCACAAAGCCCAATAATACTACCTCTATTTCGCTCCGAATCTCAAGCCGGCTGAGATTTAATCTCAAACCATAAAGTGATGCGCATCCTCTGTAGTAATAGAGAGGATACGGATTCTAATATTAGTGCAGATTTCAACCTGACTGTTCAAATATTAACTCAAAATTTAGTTAATGCAGAAGATACAAATTCGTAAATATAGGTGTTTCAAATAAGCACGTGAACTCCTTTGATTATGAACCTAAACTTGTATATACATTAATCGAATAGCATGAGCTCAGAAAATAACTTGTAGCTTGTAATTTATTTGACATCGGTTGGAAAAAACTTTATAATTAATTCGTTCAATTCTCGTTCAGTTTGTAATTAGCGAGTTTAAGCTTAATTTAGTTCCACTCATGCTGATTCGTGTCGTTTCTCAGTACATATATTGCAAAAGAAAATAATATTATTTTTCAACTCTTTTATTATCCTTTCTTTGTGTTCACTGTAGAAAATGAAACTCGTTATTAAGTAGAAAATGAACATTTTTTCCGGCTAATAATTTATGTGCGGCCCATTATAGTATCAAAATAATAAAAAAAAATTGATCTATGTGTGGATGAACAAACAGTTAACGAGCTAGTTCGGCTCGACTCGTGGTTGACTCGACAAATTCTAGATCAGCTCATGAGTCGAGTTCAAACTTTACCTAATTAATTTGAAGAAAATCCAAAATTAAAATAAACCAACAATCCACTAATCCAATAGTCAAGCTCAACCGGAACAAGAAATTACTAATCTCAAATCCAACCCGACCCGACCCGACATGTCTGCTTCTGTCTCCTAATAAAATCACACATGCACTGCACATAGGAGGCGTAGAGAGACATACTGGTATCCTTGACAGCCCCTGTTGAATTTTTCAAAGAGAGAGAGAGAGAGCAGAGAGATGGTTGAGGTGGTAGAATCGTTCATGGTCGTTCCTAGTGAGAAGACACCACACCATGACCTATGGCTCTCCAACTTGGACATCATGTCGGCACGAAACGGATACACTCCAGTTATCTACTTCTACCCGGCCAGCTCCAGCTCTGATTTGAAATTCGCTTCGGTGGATGCTGTCAAAATTGCCCTTGAAAAAATGCTTGTGCCGTATTACCCTTTCGCTGGGCGGCTTGTGATGGGTGCCAACAACCGGCTCAAGATAGACTGCAATGCAGCCGGTGCTCTGTTTGTGGTGGCCAAGTCGGAGTTCACACTCGACAACTTCAATGAGTTGGAGCCGTCACCGGAAATGAGCAAGATGTTTTTCCCAAGCATGATTGGATCAGCTCATCAGTACCCAACCGTTCTGCTCATGTTACAGGTTTAATTTCTCATCAATTTAGGCTAGTTTTAGGGTACATCTAACCTTAATTTATGGTATATTTCATGGTTCTGAGAATCAGGCGATTTCCAAGGACAGAACTACAAAATTTAGATATAAAAGACTAAAATTTATAATGTATGATCAAAACTTGACTTAAGTCTTCACAATAACAAATTAAAATTCTAATCACTAGACTACAAATACACAATGATTTAGTACCTATCCAAAAAAATAGTAATTTTTTTTTAAAAATTATAAAATTTGGTCTCCAAGTATATTTTAATATGAATATCATATTGAGCGGTTCAGATAGACAATTTGGACTTTAAAAAAGAAGATATAAAATGTGAGGCATAACGGGTTATGAAAACATGAGGTATTGCTCATCTAATTTTATTTCGATACTATATTGAATCTAAGAGAACAAAAACAATATTTTTCCACAAATCATTTTTTTACAAAAAAATTCTACTTTTTAATACAAAATAAGCTTTATTCAAAAAGTCCAAGTTTCTAGTTGACTCGGTCGATTCCTTCTAATTCTAATTTTGTGATCAACTTACCGATTTTGCTTCTGATTATGATATTCAGAAACATAATTATATTTATTGAATATCTTAAAAAAATATTAAAATTGTGAAATGCGTTTTTCATTATTTGAACTGTTTAATCTTTTTTTTCAGTAATATAAAGTTTTTTTTTATCGTGGGTGTTACCAACACATTATTTTGCGTCAATCTAATTTTAATATACATCATGCATAATTCAAAGGATAAAAAAAAGTCATTTCTAACATTATTATCGATATTAATTTTTATATACATCCGCACCTTCTCAATGTCTCATTATTACTCTGTGCTTTATATGTAGAATATTCTTTCCATCTATTAATTAAATGAATTGATAAAAAAATATCCTTTTAAAAATAAAACAAAATTGTGTAAATCTCTAATTTTAAATTTCAATTAAAATCGGATGTACAAGAAAAGTCAGATAAAACAGTTTTTTTTAAGGATGAACGATCAAATTTTAAATTAACATATTTTATATACGCCAATCTAAATAAATAGAGAAGGCATCTATAATTTAAGTTTTAAATTTAACTAATATTTTTTTAATATTATTAAATGTAAAAATTGCCCTCAATTAATACCTGTGTTTTTTTCTAAAAAATAAGGATAAGTTGTTTAATTGCTGTACTTTACGTTTACAGTAAGAAAATGAAGCATTTTGCATTACGGAACAGTAAACTCTGTGGGACAAGTATTGAATTGACCACATGTGTATATATGTGAATACTGAATACATATATCCTTTTGCTTCTGTTAATTTTTCTTGCAAAAAGAGTTATTGTCTCAATACAAAACTGTTATGTTTTTTTTTTTTATAATAGTGAGGCGACCACCAGTTTCATTGAGAAACCAATTGTCCTTACAAAATACGAGGTACACAGCCTCTGATACAAACAACTAAACAAAAGACTAACAACAACATAGAATAGTAAAGTGCAAAAGAGTTTAGCAGGAATTATACAAAACTGTTATGTTATGATCCAGATTTCTATTTGTGTCCATTGCAGCTATGCATTTGTAATTGTTGTTTATGTTAAGACTCTTAGAAATATAAGTTTGATTAAGAAAATTAAGTTTTACTACTGTGCCTCTTTCGCTCTTCTTTCTTCTCAATTGGTGATTGTTTTTAAAAATAACTAAACAGATGACCTTTCTTAAATGTGGCGGCATGGTGTTTGGTGTGGCAAGGCACCATGTTGTCCACGACGGGCGGATCGGATTTCACTTTCTCCGAACATGGCTGAGCCTGGCTCGAGGTTACACCGGTGCCGATCTGCACCCACCCCCATTTCTAGACCGTACCATCCTTCGTGCCCGGTCCCCTCCAGTCATCCAATTTGATCATCTTGAGTACTTCCGCAAAAACCCAAACCCCATTTCTAGGCCGTACCCATCAAAAACACCCGATGCCACGACTTCTATTTCCTGCGCATTAAAACTATCACAAGATCAGATCAACATACTCAAATGCAGTGGCAAACCGGATTCAATTGTTGCTAAGTCCACGTTCAGTGTGGTTGCTGCGCATGTTTGGAAGTGCGTGTGTGCAGCGGGTGGTCTCTCTCCAGAATCCATTGCACGACTCGTCTTTGTTGTTGACTTTCGCAACCGCCTGTGCCCTCCTCTTCCACAGCTATACTTTGGCAATGCCTTCATCCGGACATCAGTGGTTGCCACTGTCCACGACGTGTTGCTCGAGTCTGTGGCAGGCTTGGTTCAGAAGATAAAAGGTGCGATAGATTGTGTTGATGATAGCTACGTAAGATCAGCAATCGACAGTATGGAACTGATGAACGGCAGTGGGAAGAGTTTCTTAGTAGATGATGGCAAACTGGCATCGGAGCTGAAGGTTGTTAGCTGGCTTGGAATGCCGAATCTGGATGCTGACTTTGGGTTGGGACCCCCGGACTTTATGATCCGAGCATGCACTCCAGATAACACTGCATACATAAAAAATGATCGTGCTGGAATATCGGTCCAGATCACATTGGAGCAAGAAACAATGTTGAAATTCAAGGATCTCTTCTATGGCATGCCCATTTTTTCAAGAATATGAAAACCGTATGAATTCAAATTTGTAGACAGATGCAAAGAGTGACATGATTGTTGGGTGAATTAGAGAGAAGATTTGTCTCTGGCAATATATAGTTTGCAGATCTCTTAATTAAGTGCATGAACAAAAGTAATTGTTCCAGGATAATGCTTTTGCACTTTACATTTGTCTTTTGAATTTGTTTGTAAATTTTTTCTTAAAATAAGGATGTCAATTCTGATACTTTTACATGTATTTTACAGAAATTAAACTGATCTCTGTGTAAAGAAGCAAGACACATCACTTTCACTATTTATATTGTGTGTATATTTTTGTTACCAATAGTAAGACTTGCATATACAACCCGAAACTTTACCAGTAAATATATTTATGAGAAAACCATAATTTCATATTTAGAGCAAATGAGCAATACTTCGGAACACCACATTTGATTAATGAAAGTTTAGTAATTAGTTTTGACCATCTGAGTAAAATAAGATATTTAGGGATTGTTTGCTTTTCTAATATATATCAATGACAAAAAAATTACATTTTATATCATTGTTGTAGTTTGGCCATCTGTCCAACTTCAGTAGCAGTTTGGTGTGAAATATCATGTTGCTATTGGGTACAGACTAATGTTGCCGGTCACAAGTGTTGAGGAAATTTGGAAAACATCGGGAGAGCAGGCAAAATCAAGGGGGAATAACTGTTTTCGACAATGGACCTCTCTCTTATGGTGCACATGCTGGTACATTTGTAAGAGAAGAAATGAGAAAATCTTTGTAGCAACGAGTATTCCGGCATGCCTGCTTGCGGAAAGGATTGTACAGGAAGGAACTATGTGGCTCAGGTACTGCAATTCTGGTAAAATACTCCTGATGGGCACCAACCTTTTTCCGGATCCGGATTAGTCAACGGGTTTCATTGCACCTGTTAGTGGACTGGTACAGGGCATGATCACTGTTTTAATTTTCTATTTCAAATTCTCATCCTATCATTTCTTTATTGTTGTTGTAAAAACTTTTGCTGTGTTTTTTTTTTTTATATGAAAAACACAACTGTCATGCTATGGTTTTTGTTGTGTGGCACCAGTTGAGGCCGTGAACTGGTACCAGAGTGAGATGCGAGCTTCTGGCACTGTGTGGGGGTCTATTTTGATAGAAGTGGTCTCACTTACACTCTGATCGGCAAGGTTGAAGAGAGCGTCAAACTTGAAATTGAATCAGAATTCCATATTGCACAGTTAATCGGAAGTGAAAGAGAAGCGAGAGAAGAGCTCAATCCACGCGACTTTTGGACCCCCAAATCGTGTCAGGAAATCCCACCCAAAACGAAGGTATTTGACGAGAATTGACTGTTTGCTAGTGAGAAGACATATCTACCCTCTTTGTTTCTCTCTCCCTTCATCAACTGTACGGGGTGAAATTGACCTCTTTTCTTCACACCAGGAGCTCCAACGAGATATTAAGTTGCTTTCTCGGAACTTCTATCATTCTTTAGTATATAATTTTTTTCTTCAATTTAACATTCATTTTTTCTTCTTCTATGAAAGTATGTAACCCTAACATATGCAACCCTAACAATGACAATTTCTGTAAATTCATCTCTTTTCGAACGAAATGAACTCATTTCTCATGTTCCATTGTTTCTTATCAGAGTGTTACTGTTGTTACTGGTAGACAGTAAAGCATAAGGTGTGGTTGTATTTGTATTTGGTAACCAGACTTACTATATTTTTGGCAGCCAATGCCAATCATTCAAGAGAGAGAGAGAGAGAGGAAGGGAGAGAGGGGGAGGGAGAGAGAGCACAGTTGGCTAGGAGAAATTTTTTGGGACTGTTGGTTATCCAAAGATGGAGAGTTCGATTCTTTCTCACGACTTCACAGCCTCTGCGAAGGTTTTCAAAAGACTGAGAGAGAGAGAGAGATGGGTTAAACATACTTGGTTGGTCGAGGCAGAGCAGACAACAGGAAGGTGCTGAAGATTCTTCTCAACAGAAGAGAGAGGGGGCAAAACGGCTGGTCTTGCCTAACCACAGTGCGGTTTCCACTGAAACCATGTAGTGGAGTCTGTGGAGAAGACGGAGGTTCCACCACGGAGAAGGCATCAGTGAGGCATTTTGTCGAACAGTTGTGAGTGCTGAAGGAATACGACGGGATAAGGCCTTCAATGGGTACGCTTACTGGGCCGAAGATTAATAACACGGGCCTAGGCCTTTTAACTACAACAGCGTAGAGGTTTTTTTTTTTTGGTGAATCAACAGCATATAATTTGCACTTTGCACAATGAAGTAACCTGCGGCATGCCGATTTAGGATCTTCTACAGTAGTCACATTGAATCGGATGGTACTAGCCAGGTTTGGGCCGTTCCTTTCAAATGTCAATTCGACAAAAGTTGCAAAACAACGGAACCACTGTGGTTAGTTTTGATCCGGACCATATGAAATTAAATTTAAATTGACGGTTCAGACTTGTCTGTGCCATCCAATCAATCCAATACAATCGGGGAGAGGAGCCTAACTAAAATATATTACCATTTCTTGATTTAATCAATTAAAAAAGTATTTATTAATACTAATAAATAAAAAAATGATATTTTTACCCTCCTCGACTCCTTCACATACCCTCTGCTCTTTGAATTCGCATCCTCTTAGATATCTCAGACTTTGCGTGTCTTTATGGAATATCTTAACCGTTCAAATACGTTCTGCAAGAATCTCAAAGCACAAATAATACTGCTCTTGCACTATCCCCAAATAGGCATCAGACATGTCGATCACGCAAAAATTGAGATATCTCAGAGGATACACACTCCTCCTCTTTCCTTGCAAATTTCTTCTTCTGAGTTCTCTCTCAGTTTTTTTTTTTTTTGACAAGGAAAAAGGATCTAACTCTTATTTCATTAATTAATCATATTGATGTTACAAAGGAAAGGATATGTAACTAAAAGGAAATAAAGAAAGCAAATTGAAGAGAAATAAGAACAAAACTTGAAAAATAAAAAGTGCTAAGTAACTAGTATAAGCTAATCCATTCTTCTTAAGCACCTCTTTATGAACTATATCTCCATTGTGTTTTCACTTGTTCAGCAAGTTACAGCAAATTGTAGTTTTTTTCTCTAAGACTGCTCCAGACGGAGGGATGCTAAAGAAAGGAAAGGAAGAATCACTATGCGAGAGAGATGCTCACCCCAAACCGGTGCTACCCGATGATTTCCCCTGCTCCATAAGAGAAGAACCTGAGAGGGAGCGGGGGTAGGGCTGCTAACGAGTCGAGTTAGCTTGAGTTATGGATAACTCGAATTCAACTTGGAAGATTGTGAGTCGAGTTACTCGAGCTGAGAATATTGAGCTGAGTTGGCTCGCTAACTCGAACTCAACTCGTGAGTAACTTGAGTTGGCTCGTGACTTGTGAGTCAACTCGTTTAAGGTGTTGAAATGTTGAGCACTTGAATTCATGACTATTGTTATGTAATAATATGAGAAGTAAATATTGAATTGACAAACAATTCTTAATGATTTAACAAATTAACAAATTAAACAAAAAATCCACAATAATTTAACAAAAAAATCAAATAAAACGAGACCATGAGTTGTAACGAGCGAGTTGAGTCCAACTTGAACTCAACTCATGAGTTAAACGAGTTACTTAACTCGAGTCAGACTAACTTGAATTTTAAATGAACGAGTTGTTATCGAATTCGTTACCGAGTTCAATTCGGGCGGCTTGCGAGTCACGAGCTTTTTGTATGGCCCTAAGCGGAGGTAAAAGAGTATTGTTTGAAGAGAAAAAACACAAAATGTAGTGTTGATTTTTGAGGAGTTTTGTCACCATCGATTTGAAATCACTGTTCGGAAGGTAGGATTACAACTCTTTTAGTCGATCCTAGCATTTCAATACTAGCTAGTTTTGCTTGATGAACTTTAAATAATGGATGAACCAAGAAAAATCAATATTTATGACTATTTTTGGACTTGTCACCGACAGCTACAAGCCTTAGCTCTAGGAACACTTGTTTTTTTTTTACTTTGAAGTAGTAGGCAAAAATGTTAAACGGTTATATAGACTTCATCTCTGTTGAATGTACGTAGCAAGATTAGCTATATATATATGCCTGTACGTAAAAAGGAAGATGTAAGAGAAATAATTTTAAACAATTTGAATAAGCAGGACCCAATATCTATTTCTTTACTAGAATATACATAATTGGCTTGAAATTTAAACATTTAGTTCACTGCCTCTTGTAATGTATAAATGTGCAAATAATATTTCAGTGGAGATTAAAAGCGCGCATCAAAGTTACATTTTGGGCGCCATTCATTCAATCAAAGTAAAGGTCAACAACAACAAAAGTAGTTCCCTGAGAAAAGTCTATGTTTAGTCTAGTATTAAAAACTATGTGCATTAATTTAATTCCATTGCCACATGCTGCAACTGTACCTAGCTTAACAGAAAAAGACACAATTAATAATTAAAATAAGAATAAGGCTGGCGTGCTACCTGTAGCATAGTGACATATCGTGCTACTTTTTCAAAAATCTATTTAATAAACTTCAAACGACAAATCCAAACCGTTGAAACCGATCTACTTCACGAGTGGTGTATTTACATATAAAATTTACAAATTTTTACATTCATTTAGTATAAGGTCAAACGGTAAAAAAATAATGAAAAATGAATGTATTAAAATTAACTTATAATTCTTATTTTTTTGACCGCTTGACTTTATACCAAATGAATTCAAAACATTATCATTTTGGCATGTAAATACATCACTTATGTAGTAGATTGGTTTTAACGGTTTGGATTAGCCATTGAAACATATCCAATAAATTTTTGAAAAGGTAGCACAACGTGTCACAATGCTACAGGTAGCACGCTAGCCTTACTCTTAAAATAAAATTAAATGAGAATATATAAGTGCGGTTGAAAATGAATTCGGATCAAAGTAACCTAAATTTGAGTTTGGATTCAGACCGTTCCATCTATTCTGACAAGATGTGGCGAGGCTAGAATTTGATCTAGGGGTAGGTAAAAATCAGATTTGGGTTTGGATTCAAGACACAATTCAAGAAAATAGCAAGAAATATATTAAATGTTTCAACTAAGCCAAAAAATTATAACAAATATTCTTTTACATATCAAAATACAATAAATATATTAATGCTACAAAATCAAGTCAATGAAGGAAGCATTGTTCTACGGTTCTTCATATTTTGAAATCGTTGCATAATTCGTTCATCATCTACCTCATCAAACAATTTATTCTCAACATAAGTGACCAGACAATCATTCAAAAATTGATCTCCCATTGAATTCCTTACTTGTTTTTTTCACATAATTCATCGCCGAAAATACCCTTTCAACACTAGCCGTAGCCACCGGTAATGTCAATGCTAATTTCACTAATTTGTAAACTAACGGAAAAACAATGTGTTTCCTCTTTTCCATCATTTTTTGAGAAAGTTCAACTATGCTCTTTAACTCTAAAAAAATAATCATCACTTCGCATATCCATGCGGTAATTCTCCAATTGACCATCTAGGACAACAAGTTCATATTGGTTGAAATCAGAGGGATAGAATCAAGCTAATTGAACCAACTTATTTTTATTAAATGATGAAAAGGAGTTACTTGGGTCTAAGCATGACATACAAATAAGTAGCTCGGTACTAGTTTCTGTGAATCTGTCATTAAGCTCTTGCAATTGCATATCAATAACTGTGTAAAACAATTCAACACGATAATAATACAAATTAGTTGTGTTCATTGCTTATCTCTTTGGCTTATCGGCATACCTATCCTCCATATTTGGAATGTCTATATCGTGCTTCACACGTTGCTTGTCTCTTTGGCTTACCAGCATACTTATCCTCCATATTTGGAATGTCTATATCGTGCTTCACACAAAATAGACACACTTCTTTGAATAGTGATTCTCAATCATTATCCGGCATATCTTGCAAGCGATCCTTAGCAAAATTCACCAAACGCATAGCATTCACCATATCTTACTCTTTTTGTTGCAAGGATTGCGATACATCATGCGTGATGAGTAATGAAGATCTCATGAGATGACAATTGAAACCAAAATCAAAATATTGGATATGAAATAAACACCTGTCGCCTCAACTCGTTGTTCTAGAATTGTCGCATCCTTTTCTATTTCCTCAAGTACACCTATTGTATGAAAATAATGCAATCACACCATTTAAGGTCTTGAAATGAGAACTTCATTGAGTACTATATGGACGTGCAAGACCCATTTCTTGATTCTGTCCACTTCCAGTTTGAATCTCCTCATTTGAAATAGCTTCCACAATTCCAATTCTTTTTTCTCACATAATTGATCACGCATTTTACAAGATGCACTCGTAATGTTGACAACCTGAGAAATAGAAAATGAGAGTTAGTTAAAGTTCAACTTGATTCTTGATAACATGAACGAAGTTAGTTGAAGTTGATGAGCCAACCTGAGTAGCTATTTGAAAAAATAAGCCAATCTTGTGATGATTCTTCACAACATAAACGAGAGTTAGTTAAAGTTGATGAGCCCAATAATGTACGTAGTAAGCGGACCCGTTCTCCTTCATGATCAATGTTTTGAGGCCATTGAACTCTCCGCTTATATTACTAGCTCCATCATCACCTTGACCACGTAATCTAGACAAAGTTAGACCATTATTAACAAATAACCCCTCAAGTGCCTCCTTCAAAGACAGCGCTCTAGTATCGGGAACATGAACGATACCAAGAAACCGTTCAACAACATAATTTTTTTTTGTTCACAAACCAAATCATAATTGACATTTGCTATTTGACTGAAACATTTCTCGACTCATCAATCAAGACAGAAAATAATTCATTTCCCAGCTCTGCAAGTATCTCCAATATCGTCTCCTCTGTGGCAGAATTGATTATCTCCTTTTGAGTATCGGAGCATGACATCTTTCGATTTTTGGGAGCTTTTTCTAGAATCACCTTATTAATTTGTGGGTTTAGATCTCCCGTATACCTCAAAAGATGAAGGGAGTTATTTTTACGATTAGAGCTTTCAGACTCGTCATGTTCTCAAAATGCCAAACTTTGTTTTGCGAGAAATCGAGAAACACCTACGGAGGTTTTTAATTGCACTCCATAATCCATCCCTTCGCTAACACTTTGTCTCTAAATGAGAGTTTGGATGCTCCTTCTTTCACTTCTACAAACTTCGGTCCTCTACCTGATCCAAGATTTTCTGGTCTAAATAGATAACCACAAAGACAGAATGCCACATCTTTAGCAATGCTATACTCCAACTAATAGGGGTATTGACCAAACCAAGAGTTGTTAAATGTCCTTAAAAAACCACCTATGTCTCTTTGGGGAAAATTGTGATTGTTTAGTTGACATGGCCCTTTGCCTTGATAATATCTACGTATATTATCATTCTCATTTGGTGGATATTGATATATGGGTGGCCTTGAAGCGGGATCATAAGAAGGTTCTTGTGAAGATGAAGAACGAATAAGGCCTAAGCTAGACCCTACTTGTTGTTATCTTTGTGAAGATGAATCAATTAGAAATTTAGATCCCATCTTGTAGTATTTGTCCATTCTCTATTAACCAATTTAAAGAAAAATTAGAGTTACCCTTACTAATTATTGGTCCACATAAGAACAAGAAAATGAGCTTAGTCCTCAATTAAACAATTAAAGCAATTCAAGTTATTAGCTTAGTCCAACCATTAAAAATATTTACACAATGCCTAATTAATTTACCAAATCATCTTTAAATTTACACAATGCCTAATTAATTTACCTAATCATCTTTAGCTTAGTCCCTGTCAGTTCAATCAAAGGCTGATATACATAGAACACAGAACCAGTACCAAATCAATTAATCAAGCACCGGAAGGCACACAAGGCAACACAAGGCACACAAATAAGGCAACACAGGTGTTACTCCAAGCTAACGCAAGGCACCAGAAGGTCCAAAACAAAGGCACAAGCCAAGCCAAGGAATCAAAATGGAGGTGCTTCAGTATTTATCCGAAAGAAGACAACGAGGCGTAAGAAGAAGGCCGGTACAAGGTTTGCCAGTAACCCAGCGTGGTGGCACATTCTGAGTGCATAATGATAGGCCACATAATAACATAATTATTTTTTCAATTATGAGCTTCAATTTGGGCTTTGGGTAGACAAGCCCAAATTTCAGAGGTAGACAAGACTAAAAAAATCCGGTTCTATTAAAAAAAAAAAACCAAGGGTGGGCATATGCCACCCCTGCCTTCAATTTGAATTCTAATCGCACAGTCCGGATCCAAACTAAAAATTTGGATTGCTTCAAAAGATCCGGACCCGGTTGTGGTTGCCATTCAATTTAGTACAACTGTACAAGGCTTTACTTTGTTGGAGTGGAATCGGACTCTGCTGCTTTTCTCAAAGAAAAGCAGCAGGCTGCTTTTCCGATCTCAACCATTCAAATTTGTTGAGATTTGTGCATGGAAAAGTTTCTTTATCGGGATACACAAATTGAAATTTTTGAATAGTTAAGATCAGAAAATTAGCAGGCTGAGAAAAGCATCAGAGTCGGATCCGTTGGAGTGTACCATCGGAAGAAGATGGACTGTCTAACTTTTTGGTGAGATGGAAGGAATGGCCTACGGGCATTAATGATCAAAAAGGAAAAGAACATGGGCTGTTGGTCCTTCCCATGTGCAGCTCTTTTTGTGCCTCTCTCTACGCCGGATCAGAATCTACTATTTTTCTTTCAAGTTTCAGATTTTCATCTTAACCGCTTATATATTTTTAACAGTCCAGACTCGGTGTTGTTTTCAATTTTTAGTTATTAACTTTTAAAAATAGAGACACAAAAAATAGAGATATTTAAATCACTCTCATTTCGTAATATCAAATTTATCCTTCGGAATTTTAAACATTCACAAATTTGTCTAAATTATTGTGTTTTCTATTAAATTTTATCCTAAATTAATAAAGTGCTCATTTTAACTTTTATTAAAAAAAAAAAAACGTCTTTTAGCTCTCTGTGTGTGTGTGTGTGGGGGGGGGGGGGGGGGGGGGGGGGGGGGGTTGGTTTCAAGAACAAATAATTTAGTTCTTTACCTGTGACACATTCACAATGACATTTAAACATATACTTGTGTATATGTCGCAAGTAAGAAAATGAATCATTTGTTCTAAAAAATGATAAATCAAAATCCGAAAGGATATATTTATCTTAAATAGTTTAAATATTTTTTATTTTTTAAATAAAGGATACATCGTATATTTTATAAATTGGAACACTAAATATTTATCTTAAATAGTTTACATTTTTTTTAAATAAAGATACAATGTACACTTTATAAATTTAAAATGAGTTCTAATAAAAAAAACAGTCGTTAAAATGAATAATTTGTGAGTCTTTGAAATTAAATTTCAAAGGAAAGTATCACATTATAAATTTTAGAGAAAGAAATAGCGTAATTTATAATTTTTTTGAGAGATACATAAAATTCTCCTAAGCAAGTGAACTCCATTAATTGATCATGAATTGGAATATACAGTGTTTTAAAAAAGAGTTCTATGCAGCCGGCGTATATACGGCTGCATATTCTTATTCGTGTCTAGTTGCATAAAAATAGCTATACGGACTGCATATTGAATCCATGCTTTCAAAAAATTAACAAATATTCAAAACCCATAAGCAGGTGTTCTCTCTAAGCGTCCCACTCAGAGTTCTTTTATAACCTCTCTATTACTGCCTTATTGTATTACTGTGGGACTAAATGAAGACTATAAACCGGAATGCTGAGGTGCTGGGCAGCTGTCAGCTGGCTAGGCACTAAGCTGTTGCTGTGAGAATTAACCTTTCTTTTGCTGTGAGGATGATTGGGCTTTTTATATTTACAAATTATAAATAAATTGGACTGTTTGTATTTACAAATTATAATACATATGCAAATTCAATACATCTCTAATATTAAATGTTCATCACGACTTTTTAATATTAAACTGTTTTATTTTAATATACATATTAAATATTTAATATTTAATACAAAAATCTGTATATATAAGTCCGTATAAAAATCTGCATATGTGACCGTATATCATATATACATATGCAGTGGTCTTCTACGTCGTACCGCATAAAAATCATGTTTAAAACACTGGGAATATATATAACCGAATAGCATGAAACTCGTGGGAATCCAATTTTTTTCTGAAAACATTCCATATGATTCAATGGTACTAGCTCAGCAGAAACACTAAATTACCCATCTCAACCCAACCCGACCCGCTTGCTTCGGTACTCTTGTATCTAAAATCACATATACACTGACATTGTAGGCATACAAAGGAGGCGGAGAGAAAGATAAAGATGGTGGAGGTGGTAGAATCCTGCATGGTGGTTCCCCTTGAGAAGACACCACAACATGACCTATGGATCTCCAACATTGACATCTTGTATGAACAACTCGGATACACTCCACTTATCTACTGCTACCCGGCCAGCTCCAGCTCCGATCCGAACTTCTTTTCGGTGGATGCCGTCAAGAATGCCCTTGCAAAAGTGCTAGTGCCGTTTTACCCTCTCGCTGGGCGGCTTGTGATGGGTGCTGACAACCGGCTCAAGATAGACTGCAATGCAGACGGTGTTCTGCTTGTGGTGGCCAAGTCGGAGTTAACACTCGACAGCTTTACCAAGATGGAGCTGTCACCGGAGATGACGGAGATGTTTTTTCCAAGCAAAATTGGATCAGCTCATCAGTACCCCTCTGTGCTGTTCATGTTACAGGTTTAACTTCTTATCAATTTAGGCTAGTTTTAGGTTACATCTACCTTCAATTTGTGGTATATTTATTTAATAGCTTAAAATATATGTAACTAAAATTATAAAATGTGTTTTTCATTATTTGAACAATATGCATGCTTAATGTTTCATTAAATAATTTAAAATTTTCACTGATGGGTGTTTCGAGTACACACTCATTTTGTATACGTCTAATCTTAATATATATCATGCGTAATTCAAAAGAAAAAAAAAATTAATTATATCATTATTATCAAATATGCGTCACCTCCAGTGTTTTAAAATTCGGTCTATTCAGCCGAATATTCCTATTCAGTTGCAATCCGAATAGAAAATCTATATTCGGTCCGAATATGAAGTTTAGAGCATATTACCGGTTTAGAGTATATTAATAGTGATAAAATATCAGTTTAAAGTATATTAACAGTGATTTATACCACATATTACGGGTTTAGAGTATATTAACAGTAATAAAAATATCGATTTAAAGTATATTAACAGTGAGTCATACCACATATTTACCGTATGCTTGTTTATATATACAAATTCTTATTTAAAATCCGTATATATAAATCTGAATAAAAATCCGCATATGCATATACGGTATGCGGTGGCCTTCCACATACCGAATGAGAACCGAATTTCAAAACACTGGTCACCTCTATGTGACAAATATTGAACCACAAATGTCTATATGTGAAAATATTTTGGATCCTTTTGTCTGGTACTTTTTCTTGCACAAAGAGATATTATCTTAAATACATGGCTAAACAGATGACCTTTTTTAAATGCGGTGGCATGGCGTTGGGTGTGGCGAGGCACCATGTACTCCACGACATGCGGAGCGCAAATCACTTCCTGCAAACTTGGGTGAAAATGGCTCGAGGCTGCACCGGTGCCGATCTCCCTCCACCACCATTTCTAGACCGTACCATCCTTCGCGCCCGATCCCCTCCAGTTGTCCAATTCAATCATCCTGAGTGCATCCCCAAAATAATCAATCCATCAGAAACTCCCGGTGCCACAACTTCTATTTCCTGTGCAATGAAACTATCACAGGATCAGATCAACATCCTCAAATGTAGTGGGAACCCGGACTCAACCGTTGATTTGTCCACATTGAGTGTGGTTGCTGCACATGTTTGGAAGTGTGTGTGCGCAGCAGGTGGCCATGGCTTCTCTCCAGAAAACAATGCACGTCTCGTCCTTCCTGTTGACGTGCGTAACCGTGTGCACCCTCCTCTTCCACAGCAATATTTAGGCAATGCCATCATCCAGACAGCAGTGGATGCGAGGGTCCATGACGTGTTGCTTGAGTCTGTGACAAGCTTGGCTCAAAAGATAAAAAGTGCATTAGATCGTGTCGACGATAGCTATGTAAGATCAGCAATCGACTGTATGGAACTGATGCAAGGAAGTAGGAAGAGTTTCTCAACAGATGATGACAAACTGGCATCGGAGTTCAAGCTGGTCAACTGGCTCGGAATGCCGACTCAGGGTGCTGACTTCGGGTGGGGACCCCCGAAGTTTATGATTCGATCACACACTGCAAGTGACAATGTTGCATTGCTGAAAGATGATGGTGCCGGAATATTGCTCCAAATCAGCTTGCAGCGAGAAACCATGTTGAAATTCAAGGATCTCTTCTATGACATACCCTGTTTGGAAGCCTAAACATTATTGTTCTGTATGTCTCTTATTTATTAATTGCTTTGGTGTGGTTTGCTTCGATCTGTTGAGATGTTAATTTGGTTACAATTTGTGTATTCCTAATTGCTTGTCACCTTATAAAGAATAAAGCAATTGGAAGAACAATTTTTCTGAAATTATTGTTCTGTTCATTTTTAGAACCAGCAGTATACCTATATATGTTCTCTTCTATGACATGCCCTGTTAAAAGGCTTAAGCGCCGGCTCAGTAAGCGTACCCATCCAAAGGCCTTATCTCGGTCTTTTTCCTATTGCTTTATAGAGGCAAAAGGAAAACAAAAGCGCTCACTACCTGTTCGACAAAAAGCCTCAGTGATTCCTTCTCCATGCTGGAACCTCCGTCTTCTCCACTAAGCGCTTCAATGGAAAGTAATAACATATTATTAAATATATCATTAATACAAGTTTGGAGGAAAAGGAATTTTCATCATATAGTATACCTCTGAATTGCTAAACTGCTGGTTCTTAAAATGCACAGGGTTACTTCCTCAGGAGGATTGATTTCGGAAAACTTATTCTTCCAATTTCTTTATTCTTTCTAAAGTGACAAGCAAGGAATACACAAATTGTAATAAAATTAATCAACATCTCCACGGGAGCAACCTATACCAAAGCAATTAACAAGTAATAGGCATACAGAAAAACAATAATTTTTCGGCGTCCAAATAGGGCATATCATAGAAGAGATCCTTGAGTCGGCACATGACTTTTTGCTCCAACGTGATCTGGACTGATATTCTGGCACAATCATTTTTGAGGTACGCAACATTGCCATCTGCAGTGTGTGCTCGGAAGTCGGATCATAATAATAATTAAGGCAGCACCAAACACAAGTCAACAGCAGCTAGCAACAGACACGAGTCAAAGGCAGTTAGGGACTGTTGTTATCTTAATTAGTTAGTTAAGAAGGTTGTTAGCACAGTTGGTAGACAATTAGTTAGACATAGGCTGTTATAACTGTGGTTAAGCAATCAAACCATAGTTAATTAAGAGTAGCCATTCTCTATAAAAAAGGCTTATGTATGATAGACTCTGTAACACAAAGAAATGAATGAAAATCATTGATTCATAAATTCTCTATCTTCTCTGTTTAACTTTCATGGTATCAGAGCTCCTCCAATGGAGTCCGATCCTTCTTCTACCCTTAATCCCTCCCTCCCTAACTCTGGTTCTACAACGACTCTAAGCGCTCCTCAATGCTCCTCCAAAAGAGTCCGATCCTTCTTCTACCCTTAATCCCTCCCTCCCTAACTCTGGTTCTACAATGACTCTAAGCGCTCCTCAACCAGAGGCGGTGAAGAAGAAGATGAAGAATAATGGGGAGGAGGGGGAGATCTAGTATTCTGGGTACTATATTAGTCTAAAGGCGCTCCGCCATCATGCCTTCCAAAACCGCATGACCACAAAATGCATTAAATTAAAATTATTTTTGAACATACAAAAATAAAACAGTTACTTGACTTTTTTAATTGTAGGTAGGGCGTACGTGATTGACTTATGTGATAGCATGATGTTCGTAGATTTCAGCGGCGAGACCTCCAGCAGCTTAGGCACATTGATTGGCCATCGCCGTGAAAAATAAAATACGGTCAAATCCGCCACTGGGTGCAAGTGGCATAGTTTATCGAAGAATAAAAAAGTAATCCATTCGAAAAGTTTTGATTATTTAATTTTATTTAAAAAAATCTTCTTTGTCACTACATTATTGTTACTCCGCACGTGCCTTAATATAGATAGACGGATAAGGTGCAGCAGCAGCACGGCCTTAATACAGATAGATGGGTAAGGGTAACTCATTATTGGGCTGGACTTAATTGGTGACATATATAGCCATGAACGTAGATCCAAATAGCAAAAAACTTGTTATTTGAAAATTCTGTAGCATGAGATATAGTTATTATTGCAACTTCTCCTGGTTTGAGATTAAAGCGGAAGAGAGAGGTCTCAGTTTTTACTCAAATGTGGTGTCAACTTTCATGGCCTCAGTATTGGAAAGGAATTGCAAAGAGAAGAGCACCAGACACAGCTCCCTGTGCATACAGGTTATGTGATAAGGAAACGACTGGTAAGTGAAAACTCAGATGATATTCTTTGCCAGCATAAAAAATACTTGCATACAATCTACAAATTAAACCTTATATTAGGCACACATGTATACAATGTACCTACTTTTTTTTTTAATAGTTAACTAGAATGAATTAAGAATACACTATTCTTATTTACATCTTCGTGCCCCTTGCTTCATAGAAATGTAAGGAACAATTTTACCCCTTTATGATATTTTCTTATATAATTACTAATTTTGCTCCGAAACTATTATTTAGCAAATAGAAAAAATTGCTGGTTCGATCATATGAAAAAGTTGTCAAGGAAGTTGGATAACATGAACAAAATCCAAACATTTATGATCCTCTTTACCCTTTGTAAATTTACTGCAAGCATCATTAGATCTGTATCTATCATATTTAGAAGTTATTCCTATTAATCAACACAAATCTACCTATACAGAACATAAAATATAATGAAGAATTGAAGAACTAGACCACATCACTAGAGACCCATGGTCTACCAAAATATATAAAAACCGCCAAGATAATACCAGTAGCAATTTTATACAAGTTATTTTAATTGAAATTTGGATGTTATGCTATATATATAACCCTGTACGTGGCACACAAATTGAAGGGGGGGGGGGGGGGGGGGGGGGGGGGGGGGGGGGGG